>JXTB01000542.1:122414-134058 GCA_002914805.1 Parasponia andersonii | reverse complement strand
GTGGCAGCCGAAGGCCCGCTTTTATCCCTCGGTAGAAACATGTCAAGGAGAGACATCTCAATGCTAGCTCATGGCTTGCTGGAACCTATTATAAAAATAACTGTCATTCTATAAAGGATTAATTATGTAAAAATATGTTGAGTTTTAACTTCTCAGTAAAAAAAAATTCTGACTTTTGAATGTCTCTAAAATAATACCATAATTTTTAAATTTCTACAAAATTATAATCTGATTTTTAAAATTTTATAAATTAATATTTTCACTTTTGAATTCTGTAAGTTAATATCCTGACATTTATGATTTCTACAAATTAATACTTCCAATTTTTTTCCTATGTATATTTATATTATGAGCAAATTAAAAGATGAAAATATTTCTCATTAACTTATTAAAATGTTTAGATATTAGTATATTATCAGAAATTATTTTATAACTATTTTTTTTGGTTAATTGCTAAAAAAACATAATTTTCTTTTTTATGTCTCTTGTTCTTTTTTCTTTTACAATTAAATAATTTTACCTCTTATTCTAATTTTTTTTTGCTTTTTTTTAAATGAAAAGTGAAATAAGCTAATTACAAATATTTTTTTAGAAATTTTATTATTTTTTAATAAGTTTTACTTAAGTTAATGATGGCTATTACTATATTTTTATTATTAAAATCAACTAATTGGGTATTAAGGTTATAAATTTATATTAATTTCAAATGTTAGGGTATTAATTTGTAAAAATTTTAATTGTCAAGATATTAATTTGCAGAATCCAAAACTGAGGATATTATTTTGTAAAAATTCAAAAAATCAGGGTATTATTTTGTGAAAATTTAAAAAGTGATGGTATTATTTTACAGACATTCAAAAAATAGGGTTTTCTTACAAAAAAAAATTAAAATTCAGATATTTTAATGTTATTATCCCTTCTATAAATTAACAAGTAGAACAAGATTACAAAAAGACAAAAAGAAAAGAAACATGTGGAACGGAGCATGCAACCCAAAGCTTATAGGTTTTTCAATAATATAGAGATATGCACACACATAAGGCCATTTAAGATTGCACTCACTACTTAGAATCTCCATCCTAAGTTCGAGTCACACTAGGTGTAAGCGTGAAAACCTATTATCCTTGATGGGGTGGGGTGGAGAGTAGGTAATAATAGGTATTTTTCTTTAATTTGTAATAAGTGGAGGTCTTAGTTAAGTACCACTTAAAAAAAATGGCCATTTAAGATTGATTGTAGCTGCTACTTTTAACTTTTAAAAGTGATTAGCAAAAAAATCAGGAGTGAAAGACATTTAGCAAGTTCTTACTTTTGATCAACAGTAACTAAAAGTTATTACATAACTACTAATTTAAGCAGAATTTGTGAAGTATGACAATGATTGGTTTTCAAAATCGATTTTGTTTCAAAAATATAAATTATTTAAAATATTACTTTACAGTAGCACACTTTGATAGTATTTTTAAACAACACAATTATTCTGTACATTAAATTTATCAAATGTCTAGATTTTTTTTTTTCCATAGTTATATATAGCTGCAGCAAATTAGCTACTTTGATAGTATTTTTAAACAACACAATTATTCTGTACATTAAATTTACCAAATGTCTAGATTTTTTTTTTCCATAGCTATATATAGCTGCAGCAAATTAATAATTCCAAACTGGCACGTAATACTGTGAAGTCATATATATATATATATATATATATATATATATATATATAAGTGTTACATTACATAAATTCTTTATGTACAGTGTTCTAAAGATATGTATTATATTTTCTTGCAAGACGGTTTGAAAATGGCCAAATGGGCAAAGGCAGTCTTATTTTAAATACGGGGTCTGAACCATGATATCCTAATAAGGTACACACGTGATCAGGTGGAAATACATTTACTGCTACATGCAATACCAAAGTAAAGAAGAGAAGAAAATAGTTCTTTTATAAATTAAAATTATTCACTTACTGATGATTAATTTTTTGTCTATGTATAATATTGCTAATGCAACATCATAACTAATTAATGATTGCTGGAAATTTCTAATTAATATATAGTCACGTATCTACAGAGCCATATAAATTTATATAACCAGTTTCTTTTACCTTTAGCATTATATAATATATTATGTATATGGGCACTAATTCAGTAAGTATTTTTTTTTTTTTAACCTATGTATAGATATCAATTTGGCCAATGAAAATTTAGCATACATATTTTTTTATTGTAAAAAATAAGAGAGAGAAAAATTATTAATAATACACGTCTTTTCATGCACTTCATTATAGCTATTGGATCACCGTCTACTGGTGATCCAACGGCTTAAAAAAAAATATCTACTTATAAGTAAAACAAAAAATACCTATTAAACTGAGAACCTATATATATATATATATCATGCTATAAGACTAAGATTACCTGTGGACAACCTATATATATATATATATAATCATGCTATAAGACTAAGATTACCTGTGGACAACCTATATATATATATATATCATGCTATAAGACTAAGATTACCTGTGGGAAAAAAAAATGATCATGACTAATTGAAGTGATCAAGGAAATTTTTGTTTGTATTCACAGCAAAATTTCAAATTTGCTCATGATTCCCGTTGAATAATCAGACGATTAATCCAGTCGGTGTGGTGCAGTTTTTCTTAATAACTGTTTATTTTTCTTACCCGTGTTTTCCTTAGTCATTGGATTTGAGAAGAAATACGAAGAAAAAAAAAACAAACAAACAAAAAAAGAGATGTGTGAAGATTAATGGATTAGTTAAAATCTAATAATAAGAATTAATTCTCTACTTCACCAGAGCTAGGAGATCTTCGAATCTTAAGGTAATTAGTTTTGTGCCGGAGTCATCAGAACTTTCTTCTCCCATTATTAAAAATTTAAAAAAAAAAAAAACTAGCTTCATTGCTTGAAGCCTTGAACAACATGTTTTTGACTTAGAATTATGGAAATTCTTTATGCAAAATTTTCAGATGTATGGCCAACTATATATGCAGTGTAACTAGCTGGATAACGAAGTTTCTGCTAACTCGAAATTCAAAAAAAAAAAAAAAAAGCCAATTTAATACCAAAACCATTATAATTAATTAACACCCCGTTGAAGCAATTTATTTGCTATGTGATCACGCAATCTTCTAACAACAATTGTGTCACTTTTTTTTATATAAATATAAAAATCATCAGATGGTTTGCAATGTGATGTAGCATTATAGAAATGTTGCACGTTCTTGTGTATATATATATATATATATGTATATATGTATATAAGTTCTCAAGCTCATGATCAGCATATTTCTCCAAAACATAGGCTTTCTTCATATATCAGAATAAGTAGATCAGTTTTCATCATGGCGAAATCACTCTCTGTGGTTTTGCTAGCTTGTGCTTTAGCTCTTTTGGCTTCTTCAATGGCCTCGGCTGCAATAGTGGAGCATTCTTTATATGTAACCAATTTAATTTATTAATCTCCCTTTTTTTCCCCTTCTTTTTCTCTAGTTTTCTTAAAATCAAATTACTTCATTTTACTTTTTGATTTTAACGAGCTAGCTAGCAAGACTAGAGAATACTCTTGCAGCCATAGTATAATACATATTACTTAGTATTGATGTTATTTAGAGGTTTAATAGTTGATTATATGGTATAATATACATGTTGATTTAGTATACCATATATTGATTAAGTTATGGTTATTTTCATTGCTAATTATTGATATATACAGATCAAAAACCTGACCGTGAACCACCTTTGCCATGATCAAGTAGTAGTTTCAGCAAATGGAAGCTTGCCAGGCCCAACGATACGCGTTCATGAAGGGGACACCCTTGTCGTCCACGTCCTCAACCAATCGCCCTATAACATAACTATTCACTGGTAATTCTAGTTCTAAATTCCTTCAATATTATATATTATTTATGCCAACAAATATCTTACCCGTCCAGTTGTACCATTCTCATATCAATTTATCATTTTCCCAAATGTCAATGCCCAAGAGGATATATTAAATAATTTTAATACCATGTTAGCACCATACACAAAAGGATATTTGATAATTTCAATACCACGTTAGCACCATAAGCTTAAAAAAGGGGGCGAATCATCCCACATGATAAGAATAATAAAACAATACTCTTCATATTTAATAATTTTCTCTTGTTTTCTTAGAGAAAATGGAAATACTAAACACTTTGAAAATGTCTTTTTGTAAAATAGACACGTTAATTGTTGAACAAGCCTAGTCTAATTATAACTTCAAAAACAATATTTTGCGAAAATTGGAAAAAGTGGTCGTATTCTAAAGCAAAGTGATCTTCTACAAAGCCTATTTTGCAAGTTTTTTTTTTCATGAAATCCATTTTTGTCATTTTCTATATAATATTTAAAACTGGAAAAAGCTGCTAAAAATATTTAATTGTTGTCTAATTGCGTTTTTCTCGATGAGACTTTTATAATAACTGATGTCAACTGTTACTCAGTTAATTACTTAATTAGTGGTTTCTCTGGTATAAAGAATTTGATTTTAGTGGCGAAAAGCACTTAGTTTTAACATATTTAATCTATGAATATGCAATTCTAAATTCTAATAACGTACGCAATCTTGTCTCTTTATTTCAAGAGTGATATCATGATCCGTCCACTTCGTCATACTAATGCACATAAAATCATTGAACCAATAAGAGACTATTACAAATTAATTACGTACGTACTACTTCTTGTTAAATTTATGACTATAGTCCAAATAATGTCATCTTTGATTAGCATATAATTAATGATGTTTTATCCACATGTTTAATATATATATATATATATATATATATAGGCATGGGATATTTCAGCTTCTGAGTGCATGGTCCGACGGCCCAGAATATGTGACTCAATGTCCTATACGACCTGGCCATAGTTATACATACAGATTCAATATCACTGGACAAGAAGGAACCCTCTGGTGGCATGCCCACTCCTCTTTCCTCCGAGCAACGGTCCATGGAGCTCTCATCATTTATCCGAGATCCAATCCCTTGAAACCACATTCTTACCCAAAACCACATCCCTACCCATTTCCTACACCTTACAAGGAGGTTCCTATCGTATTGGGTAAGCTATGCTCCCCATGCATGCATTAATCTTAAATCTAGTAAACGCATCAATTTGTCATATAATATTATGGGGTCCAATTTAATTTACTATGGCAACTTTTATAAGTTGTCATAATATGTAGTCTAATTCTAAAAACGAGAAAGAGTACTAATAGGTGAAAAGTGCAAACACTCAAATGTGTGGAACTCTATGGAGTGCATCTAGTACTAATTAAGAGGTCCTCCGGATATCTTATGGCTATTTGCTCAATATCATCGTATTATTACTAGTAACTGTGACCATAATATAACACGTTTATGTTCCTTAGTACTGGTCTTTTTCACTCTCGCAATGCCAGAGATGTAATTAGGCTAAAATTTAATGGGTTTAGGAGTACACTTGATATTAAGCAAATATTTTTACTATTACACATATTACAGAATATTATTACATAAATTTCTCAGGTGAGTGGTGGAACGCTAATGTTATTGACGTTGTGAACAAGGCCATGAGTAGCGGTGCAGCTCCTAATATCTCCGATGCTTTCACTATAAATGGAAAAGTGGGTGATTTTTACCCGTGCTCTAAACATGGTAAGTGAAAATAGAAAAGTCAAATGTATATGGTATAGTTATCGGGTATGATAATCTAGTGTAGCTTACTAATTTACTTTCACATGGAGGCGATATTTAATATTTGAAAAAAAAAAAAAAAAAAGAAGGGTCTCTCGCGTATCAAAGTCTAAACATAAATTTTGTATATTAAGTTATAACTTATGTGACAATTGACTTAAAACTTATAATAAACTTATTAATAGTGTTAAATGATATTTCCGAATTAAACTTATAATAAATCTGTTTTACAATCCAATTAAATGACGATGACAATACTCAGTTGATAAAAAAGAATTTGAGAAAATGATCTGACAATCAGTTAATTAGACTTGGTATCTCATCCTCTAGTACCATATATACATACTACTTTGACAAAAAAAAAAAAAATAATGAGAAAATGACAAAAACAATTTTCAACTAACCAAACTTCACACCATAATTAACAGATATATATAGGCTCAAGGTGGTGCGAGGAAAGACCTACATGCTGCGCATAATCAACGCTGCACTCAATAATCAGCTCTTTTTCAAAATAGCCAATCACACGCTGACAGTTGTGGCGGTCGACGCATCCTACACAGATCCCTACATCACCGACGTTGTTGTCGTCGCCCCTGGCCAAACCGCCGATGTCCTCTTCACCGCCAACCAGACAGTGGGGTCTTATTACATGGCTGCCCATCCGTACGTTAGCGGCGTCCGCGTGCCATTCGACAACACGACGACTAGGGGCATTATCGTCTACAACGGCTCCACGTCATCGTCGACCCCCGTGGAGGCGGTCTTACCGGCCTTTAACGACACCCCCGCAGCCCATAAATTCTACACCAACTTGACTGGGCTGGCCCGTGGGCCCCATTGGGTCCGGGTCCCGCTCCACGTGGACAAGCACATGTTCGTGACATTTGGGCTGAGTCTTGATAGCTGTAGATCGGGAAATGGCACGTGTCAAGGCCCGTTAGGACAGAGATTATCTGCGAACATGAACAACCAATCATTCGTGCTTCCACACACGCTGTCTATGTTACAAGCACACGTTTTCAATGTGAGTGGCGTCTACACCGCTGACTTCCCCGACCGCCCTCTGGAGTTTGACTACACCAACCCAAGCTTGAGCTTCAACCAATCGTATTTGTTCGCGCCAAAAGGGACCAAGGTCAGTAAGCTGAAGTACAACCAAGTAGTGGAGATTGTTCTCCAAAACACTGCTCTTATCGTAGTCGAAAACCACCCGATTCATCTTCACGGTTTCAACTTTCATGTATTGGCCCAAGGCTTTGGCAATTACAACGACCTTAGGGAACGTAAGAAATTCAACCTTGTTAATCCACAAATTCGTAATACTATTTCTGTCCCAGTTGGCGGATGGGCAGTCATCAGATTCCAAGCTAATAATCCAGGTTAGTTCTAAATAATTACTATTCTTAATCTTTATTATTACCACTGTTATTATTTAATAAGATCGATTTTCATGTTTAAGGTCAGTATATGTCGACACCTCATGAAAAGAACAATAGGGGAAAGGGAACAAAAAAAAAAAAAATGTAGTCTGATCTGGTTCTTACAATTGAATTAGCTAGATCAAAAAGAAAATATTAATAATAGTATTATAGAAATTTGCGAGTAAACTAGGAACGACGACGCCATTAATTATGTTGCATACCCTTTAGAACGAATATAACATTAACATTCCATGTATGTGCTATATATAAATTTACTATTGTTATCTGATAATTGAAAGTTGAAACTTTACAGGTATGTGGTTGATGCATTGTCATCTGGACACGCACTTGCCTTGGGGCCTAGCTACAGCATTTGAGGTTGAGAATGGGCACACTCCATTGTCTACTCTTCCTCCACCCCCTAAGGATTATCCAAAGTGTTAGTGTAATTAAATGATACTTAGAATACCTCCAAGCCATGTCAATTATTCAAAAGTCATTGGTTTTTCATATCCTAAATAAATCCTCTTAACACCATTTGGTTATTATTATTATTTTTAATCTGTTTTGATTGAGGAAAAATAAAATGTAATTGATGACGGGTGTCGGGTGATTTGTCACTTTTCTATTTTCCTTTGCTTTTTTGTACGATATTGATGAGAATAGACACTTCTGTTATATTACGTCGTCAGCATTCTTTTAATTAAACAAATAGTATTGCTCTTCTTTTATATAAATTTGTTTGTATTCGAAAAGGGGGAAAACATTATTAGATGATTTTCGAGTTACCTCGAATTAATCCAAGGAATATTGTGATAGTGCATATAATATACATATAATTAAATGTAATAATCATCCTAAATTATATTTATTATATCACTTTGCATTCTGAATTTTTAATTTACATCTGAATTATATAATTATTACCGTAATATCCTATTTGTCACAATATGTTAGTTTTTTAATAAAAAATTATCATGAACAAAGTGTATAATTATGCATTATTTATTTCCATGAGTCAAAAACTAATTTTTAGTCATAATTATTAAATTGTGCACTTTGTACATGACTCATTTTTTGTTAAAAATTTTACAGATTGTGAAAAAAAATGTTATTACTTCAATAATTACATAAGTTTTGATGGTCTATTGTTTTAGTTAAAAATTCAAAATCTCATTCTTGACTATAACAACCAGATCATGTGCTCTGTAATAATTTATTTCTACTAAATATTTAATAGTTTATGATAAGAGAATCATTGTTGCAATAATTATATAATTCATAAAACATTACTATATAAGTTAAATATTCAGAGAGAAAAATAGTACAACAAGTATAATTCAGGAGTTATTAATAAATATCATTGACTCATATATATATATATATATATATATATATATATATATATATATATATAAGTACCTTTTTCTTTCTATCTATAGATATTGTTTTTGTCATACCCCAAATCCTAGGCCGTGACTTTTTGGTAATTTTGAGTTTAAATTAATATAAATAAAGAATTTTACAAAATTCAGAGAAAATCAAGCACTTGGATTTTCATTTTGGTCCTCAAATCGTTGGAAATTCTTTATGAAAGAGGTTCATATTTAGTTTAATTTATAAAAAAATAGATACACCGATTTAATATCAGGAAAATATAGTTGAGTTATACAAATCTTGGTTTAAGAGAAATGCAATGTTGACTTAGTAGGTTTTTCAAATCTTTAACCCGAATGTCTAAAATTTAACTTACAAATCTTACCAAAATTCCAAGTGCTTAAAACTTTAAAATATGCTCATTGGGAACAATAATGTCCCATTTATACCCAAAATCCTCGAATAGTAGAAAATACGTCCTCATACAATCACTTATTAGGAACAAGAAACTTGGCCACATAGATAGACCTGAGGAAGAAAGAATAAAACAAGGTAGAAGGACCAACTGAAGAGGGATAGGATGGCAAGCGTAAGTAAAGTGACTTGCCTAGTCAACGAGATAACCGACTCGAACGAATAATCACCTGAAAGGGGGAAAAACAGGAGGGGTGAACTCGAGAGCTCAGTAGGAAAGCTGTTACCTCATGTAAGAAAAAAAAAATCTTTTTAGTGATGGAAAGCCCATGTATAGTTAGTTTAGTCCAAAAACACCTTTTTGCAAAACCATGTTTATGTACTTATACATATTCATTTCTAAAGCTGACAGTCTGTATATATATATATATATATATATATAAATTATGTTATCCAAAATCAATAGTTCGTCATCACATATATATATATATATAAAACATGATATTGAAAAATCAATCAGTCTACAAACACATGACACAAATCTACTCATACCCATGAGTTCACCACCTCTCATCAATGGAAACCATGGTGTTCGCACTACGTGTGCCATACAACCTCTCTGACACCTAGTCTATAATCGGAGGGGATACCTGTGTGTCGTCTACCAAACGTGGAAGGGCAACCGCATTGCCTACACCTGCCAAATGGGGAGGTAATCAGAAGAAATACCCCGCGCGGGTTCACGGACTATGCTCCATCGGTCGGGCCACAGTGCCACACTGTAAAAACCCTATGATGCTAACCTGGGACTCATGTGTGATCCTATGACATATGTAATATGAACTGATGTGTAAAAATAACCATACAGTAATTTAAGTTCAAATGATGCTCTGGTTTTTAATAAAATGGTTAATTAAATTTTGTAGAAAAAAGTACAGCATAACGTCCTTATTTTAACATACCAAAAAATAACCTGCACTCAGAAAAGTCTCAGAGCAATCCAATATATAAATCATACCATTCAATTCCATCACAAATATTTAAAAGTTATAAAATCACGTTTGTTCTCATATGTTGCAAAAAATAAGTTTTATTCACAAACGACGTGAAAGAGAGGTAACTAAATCCCTACCTCATTCGAATAGTGATACCACACTATTAGATGCTCAAGGTGCCGATTCGACGATCGTTCGGAGGGTCGGGAACCAATTCCACCCCCTCGATCGCTCACTTAGGGAAATATTAACTTCTCAACGAAGCTTTGAATCAATGAACGGACTTTCTCATTGAATTCCTAATGTCCAAAATAACTAAGTTAGATATATAACTCGACTAATTTGGATATGGGTCGACACCGGACTAGTGACACTCAAAACTAGATAAAATCTAAGTCGTTAGATATTGATTTTCGTGCCGGTCACTAAATACAGTCAATATATATATATATATATCAAACTTCTCCATTTTCTGAATACATTCCAAAAATGACAACAAAAACGAAATCTAACAGTTGGATTAAAATTGAAATTCAAAACTCAAAACACCCAAAAATAGCAACTTTCAATTCGGGTAAAATGGGATCGTAAAATATATACCTTGACGATCCTTGCGATGATACGAATCCAACAGACCCGGTTTGAGATCAAATGGTGACCGGAATCGTCACCGGAAATCAAAATTTCCTGCGGCCAAAAATAGTGTTTTTCGACGACTACGACACTTCGGTGGCTCGGGACCAGTGGCGCGAGCATCGCAGAGCTGTGCTAGAGGTTCGCCGGGTGTTGGGCTGGTCGGATGACGATCGGCGGCTATTCGGTGGTCCTTCGTTCTTCTTCGGCCAAGAGTGAGCAAGGGAGAACAGAGAGGGGGAGTAAATCGGGAGGGGGGACGAAGGGGAGAGAGAGAGAGAAAGTGTGTGTAATATATATATATATATATATTTTTTAAATCTGATCAAATGATCGTATTACCCTTAAAAAAATTGGGTTATTATAGTTTTGACCAATTAAAATTCGTCGTGCGAGTCTTTTATGCTAAAAGGTAGAAAGAGAAAGAAAATTAGATATTGTGTATTTATTGTTACTATTTTTTTTTCAACTACTCAAATCATAATAACAGTTAAATAATGACTCTATTTATAAGTATTTTTTTTAGCTGTTTGATTATTATTAACATGTACTATAATTTAAGTAATTGAAAAAAATATATTATTTAATATTTTTCTCTCTCTAACTTTTATCATAAAAAGACGTATATGATGAATTTTAATTTAGCAAAATAATACCTATAATAGGTACAAATTGAGATATAAAGTGAGTCAAATTGGGCCGGTTCGACCCATATTTGATAAGCTTAATAGGCTTTGTACCCGACCTATATCTGACCTGCCTAAAATATGAGTCGGTTTGACTTGATCTATATTCTTATTAAGGGGTTCGGTACGGCCTACAGACTTAGTCACATTGTATGCAAGTCTAAGTGAGTTTTAAGCCTATGCGAGCTAAATATGAGCCACAATATGGACCTAATTTCATTGTTGTTCTATGCTTTAAAATATTAAATATGAGCCTAAAACTCATTCATATTCTTTTAAAATTTGAACAATTGAAAAATAAACAAAAATAAGTAAAAAGAACATTAAAATTATATAAATAAAAGTATTTAATTAAGTTTTTTAAATTTTAATTAAGAAATATATTTA
>JXTB01000542.1:62782-109132 GCA_002914805.1 Parasponia andersonii | reverse complement strand
CTATAGGTTTCCTGTTTGTTAAGGAAAACTGGACGGAGAAGGTCGCACAAAAACCTGCAGAAGAGGTCGCATATAAGCATCACGGAGGAGGTCGCATATATCCTTCTTGGAGGAGGTCGCATATAAAACTTTATGCGACCTTAGGATTTTAAACCGCATAACAGATCCGATCACTTTATGCCATTCCCAAACATATACAACAGAAAACATCAATCAGGTTCTTAGAAGTTAAGCGATGGTAATTTTGGAGAGAAAACGACTTGAGAACGGTAACGTGCCTCCTTTTGTTTTTCAAACCTTTTTCTTTTCTTGTGTTGGCATATCAACGATAAGAAGTTAGGTATTTTAATTTTGTGTTTAATTATTTTGTCTCCCAATTTATGTTCAGCCAATGAATTTATATCATTGATAGGCATTATGAAAAGATTTCATATGGAGGAGACATTGTGTATATTTGAAATGAATTATTGAGGGTGTTCATCTGTTCAATATTGCATTTTATATCCTATACTCCTTTTTTTTTTTTTTAAATGAATGAATGCACCTCCTAAATATTAAAGCTGAGGAGAAAAAACGATGAATACAAGATATCGACAAAACCTATAAAAAAGGAAATCCTAAACAGTCCCTATTAAGGCAAGGATATCCTATATTCCATCTAATTCACCCAAAAATGGGTTTTCTAATTTGCATCCGAATTAATACGTAGTTTCGTACTCCTGCTAATTGGATTAATTATAGTGATCAATTATGCTAGACACAAATAACTATCTAGCCGTAAAAATGTAGAGAAAAAAATCAAATTTGACCATTTTCCTTAATAGTACGGTGCAATATTCTTCTTCTTCTTTTTTTTTAACACACATTTTTTCATCGAAAATTAAAAGGGATTTAACACACTGAAGACAAATTAAATTACTCATACTAACTAAACAAAACCATATCAGCTAAACTAAGTAAAGTCTTATGAATTTTAAAATTCCAATTTCAACGATTTTTGTGTTTAATACTTTAAAAAAAATCAACAATTTAATTTAACTAAACAACTATTTTTTTTAGTTAAATTAAAGGGATAATATCACTTTTATATCTTATATTTTGATATTTTTATCAAATTATACATTGTATTTTAGTTATTATAAACATTGACCCTTAAATTTGAAATCTATTACAAATTTATATTCTGACACCAATTTAGAACAGTTAATTTATAGAGATGTCGCTTAAAAAATTAAAAAAAAAAACTGTATAAAAACTTATTCGAGAATAAATTATTAAATCATCTTAGTAAATTAATTGCTCAAAATTAATATCAGTGTATAAAATTTGTAATAGATTTTAAATCAAATGATTATGTTGATAATAACCAAAACACAAGATATAAATTGAATAAAGTATAAAAATAATGAAATAAAAAGTGTTGAGAAAGATATAAGAAAGAGAAACAAATAAAACAACATAAAAGAGAAAAAGTGATAAGAGTGCATAAGAAAAGAAAATAAAGATAAAGAAAGTTATAAAAAAACAAAATAATAATAGAGAATAAGAAGAAATAATGTGATTAAAAAAATATAGGGATAGAAAATAATGAGAAAGAAAGTGGTAGAATAAAATGAGAAGAGAGAAAATGATGGAAGAGAACGAGGCTTAAGAGAATGAAGAGAGAGAAAAGGATGAGAGAGGTTGTAGTGAGAGAAAATATAGAGGGAGAAAGTAATAAGAGAAAAAATTACAAGAGAATATAATATGTATATAAATATTATATGAAAAAATTATTTTAACATTTTAGAAAAAAAAATTAAGAAAATATTTTAAAAATAATATTTTGTTATTCTTTAAATTTTTTATTTTCTTTAACTCTGTTTAAAACTGTTATCAGAAAAAAATACTAAATGCTTTACTTGTTCTCAAAAGATAACTTTTTATTTTTTAAAACCAAAAACAATTTTTTGGTTACGATGCCAAACAGGCCATTTCCCATATTTCTCTTACCCCTTCACCTTTAGTTCAGGCTGTCTTGAAATTTGTTCTTTGGAGAAATCTATCACATTTAATTCAAAGTATTCTCGTTAGATTCTGTTTTTGTTATTTTTTCCCGAAGAGAACAACAGAGTGTAGTTTTAATCCTAGTTAAGAGATTATGAACAAACGGAATAATTAAGCTAATATTTGGAAAGTAGTATAAGATTAAGGTAAGTGACCATACTATTATGATAATCTGTATGCGAGCAACTTCTTTAACTTTATTTAATGTGATAATTAGATTCTTAAATAAAAAAAGTACCAGCATGCGATTAACCATTGTCATCTCTAGAAGTAATGAGTACGATCAATAATTTTTATGTTATTCTTGATCGTAATCAATAAAGTTGACAACATTTTCTCTTCCAAAAAAAAAAAAAGAGTTATACTTAGGTCGTCTAATATGCTCGCAAATTTTTAAAAATAAAAAATAAAAATGAAGCGGCCTTTTTTTCGTAAATATATATAAAAATGATTATCCTTCAAAAACAATTATAAAAATAATTATTGAAGCGTGGCTTGGAGATTTATATAAAGGAAAACTGAAAATGCCATTCCTTTTTTTTTTTTTAAGTCAATGAAATTGCCCTTCCTAATTCAACCACAACATACTGTACAGCAGTTTTTTTTTTTTTTTTTAAAAAGGCTACAGTACTGTACAGCAGTTATAAACATGAATTAATTCCTCAAATTCAATGCATGCATATTGTCATAGGATTATTATATATATATACACAATATACCTAACATAAATAACGTTATTTATGTTAACGTGACTATTAATGCAGGTTAACTTTATCCACGAAACTCACATTTAATAAGCAATACTTTTCTTTCAAAATAATTAACTTTTTTCGTCTTTGAAAAGGATAATTGTTTCCAAAATTAGTAGTACTTCTCATTTGCATTTTGGAACCCTTTCCCATAATTAATTTGGTAATTGGTACCCTTTTCCCATAGTTAATACGGCCTCACAAATTATAAAGTGATAATTCAATGATATATTAATGTTAGGCGACTTCCAATTCCCAATAAATATAATAATAATAAATATTCCGTTTTACCAACGAATGACCTCCTATCGGCATGGACCATAGAGTGTCATAGACTAAGCTAGGTCAACTTTTATCTAACCTTACATGCCTGCACATCTCATCAAGTTCATAAACCAACAATAAGGAAAGATCTAGTAGCTAGGAAATTATTATTATTTGTTTTGGTCCATAATTTGGAAGAATAATATTGCATGTAGAATGCAATTACTTATGATCTTTGGCCTTTTATATTTATAATTATTCTTATAAATTTTTGCGCCAAATGGCAGCATGTATTGAAACGTGTCTAGTTGCGAGTGGGTGAACTGCCTCAGCTTCAAAAGGAAAAGTCTCTGGTTGTGAATAGGTGTGGAGGCGGCAACTCCCTTTAAAGACTGAGATAACTATAATCACATTATATGAAGCTTCCAACCCAATAGCCACGGACCATTTGGTCCTATAAGACCAGTCCCACTCCTTCGTATAGAAATTAAAATCAAAACATGTTAAACTTATTATTGGAATTTAGGTCACGTTAATCTTGACTAGGAACAGCATTTTTTTTCTTTTTTTTGTTAGGGAGACTAGGTACAATATTACACTTTAGTTTTACCTTGACTAGGTTCATTATTACATTTAGTCTTACATTAGGGATTTTGCGTCTAATGCCAGATTAAAAGGAAAAAAGAAATTGTGAAGGTTTTCGCCTGACAAATTACGGAATAATTCTAATATATATATATATAGGTTGCCTATTCAATAGGTATTTTTTTATTTTACCTATAAGTAAGTATTTTTTTTAGCCGTTGGATCATCATCTAATGGTGATCCAATAGTTATAATGAAGTGCATAAAAAGACGTGCATTATTGATGTTCTTTCTTTTTTTTATTTTTTATAATAAAAAAATGTGCATGCTAAATTTTTATTGACCAAATTGATACCTATGCATAGGTAAAAAAAAAAAAATACCTACTGGATTGGTGCCCATATATATATATATATAGGTTGATATATATATATATGATCTAGAGGAAAAATATACAATTCTAATAGCTACTTCGGTATTTTCTTCCATGGAAGCCCATTACGTCAAGATAGAATCTATGTACTATATATATAAAAAGAAAAATACGAAGATAGAATTAATTCGTTGAGCCAACATACTTCATATTTTAATAAAAAAATGTATGATATAAGATAACAGCTAGAAGAATACTTGCTTAAATTTACTATTACTAGTGTCCATTTCATATGTCTTTTATATTAAAATAATTACTAATCAATTTACTTATCCATTATAGAAGATTAGTATAATGATTCTATTTGTTATTATTCATGTGCGTAGAGTGGACTATGTACGTATTTGATCAAGTCAAATTAAAATATATAGCTTACGTTTCAATAAAACTTGAACAGCTAATGAAAGGAAAGTGAATTTGCTTTTGTTTTTTGTTCTTGATGAATAAAGAATTTTAAGTTCGAAGCAAAAGAAATAAAAAAAAAAAATTCAATTGTATACCTAAAACCTTAAATCATCAGATTCGAAATAAAAAAAAAAAATCAAGGAAAGAATCAAGCTCGAAGGGAAACTGAAAGAAAATCAAGATATTAGCACATCGAGGCAGCACGGACTTTATACATAGTCATCATTGAACTTTAAAAAAAAAATTAAAAAAAATAAGATTATGAATATGATGATGAGGAAATAAAAGGTAGAGAATAAAAAGTCATTATCTTAAATTTTATTCTTTTGCAAAGATGCCCGAATAATAATTTTAAGACTGCATATGACCCACGTCGCCAGTTAATCCTCCTCTTTTTCACTGCTTATAATAATAGGGATAATATCATAAAAAAACAGACCACCTTTAGCCTCTTATCCAAAAAAAAAAAAAAAAAACACACTTGTTTTTGAGTAATATCAAATAAGATCTTTTATTCGGTTAAAATTGTTGAAAACAAATATTTTTAACTTTTGAAATTAGATATAAAATTCAAAAAAAAAATTGTGTACTTGAAAGCGGTTACTGTTGGATTTTTAAGAGATTGCATATCATTTTTTCGTCTAGATAGTTCTAACTATTTCTGTGGATCACAATAGACAATTTTAAAAAATAAAGATATTCCGCAATAATTTTAAACTATAATTTTCACTGCATATGTGAATCCGGTAAGATTTACTAAAAAAAATACAAATAAAAAGTTTTATTTGATGTCAATTAAAAGATATCAGTTTTTTTGCTAAAATACTAAAAGTAGTGGGTTTTTAACGTTATTATCCCTAATAATGTTCATAAATTAAGACCCTACGAGAGCATTGCAAGGAAACACAAAAATAAAAGGGTTAATTGCTTAAAAAAACTATGAAGTAGTATGACAATTTTTGTAAAATCCTAAATTTTGTAAGGGTAATTAAGTAATCTTAATTCAAGAGTATTTTGATAATTTTACATTTTCAGATTAATTAAATAAAAATATGAAAATATTTCAAATTAGATTATTGGTATTGAACCTAGATAAAATAAAGTCTAGGTGCATTTAGGACTAAAGTGAAAAAGAAATTATCAACCGGGGACAAAAATATAATTAAAGGGGGACTAAAGTGAAAGAATCTTTTTAAAATTTGTGGCCAAAGTAGAATTTCATAAATTATTTTTTTGGTCCAGTCAAATAGTGACACGTGTCCTACTACTAATAGTTTTTGAAAACTGCATAAACTCCCTGCCCCCAATTTTTCTTTCTTCTCCACGGAGGTCCCTCGAAGCCCTTATCTACCACTGTTCATTTGCACCTTATCTGGCTTAGGTAGCTCGACGCACCCGTTCGTGCTCTTCCTCATCCTCTGATAAGTCAACACCCACCGTTACAGTTCAACTACGATGCCGGCAGCTCGAGAAATAGCCACCCCAATACCACTGCCTGCTGATCGAAAAGTCGGCTACCGTTGCTTTGTCTGACATCCAATCAGCTCAACTTCGGCGTCGTTCAACTCATCTCGATGCTAGCTTTCATTTCCGACCACTCTCGCCTCTAACTCGGCTCTAGTGAGAAGTTGGTTACTGTAGAATTTTTATAATATTAAATTTTTGTGGTATTTTTCTATTTAAAAATCAGAGCATGTCTAGAATGTTAAACCACTGCATGATTGTTTGAGACTCTATATATTACATATTTCATACGATCATGCATGAGAGTCATCTTAGATATCACGGTATTATAATAGGTGGACTAGTACACCTGCCTTCGGTGAGAGCCCGTAAACCTCGTGCGAGGTTTGTTTTCTGACTATCTCTATCCAGTAGGTGTAGGCATTCAGTGTCCCTCCGACTCGGTAGGATTAGACATATAGGTGTTCCTCCGATTTCCAGATATAGATGTCAGGTAGAGAGCACTCAATACATATAGTTTGAGTTGCTCTAGTCGTAATGAGATGTTGATAGCTCATGAGAAGTGTTGATTTATGTGATGTGAAGTTATACCTATTTTATTATGATTTTCTATGTGTTTTGACTTTGACATCTAGTTTTGGTTTTATTATAGTTTTCTATATATGTTTTGAAAGCTTAATATTTATAAAAATACTTTCAAGTACTTCTAACTATGCAGGTGTTTTGAAAATTATAAAAAGACTTTCCCAAAAAGGGAAATTAGGTAACCTACTGGGCATTTTAAGGCGGTATTCAGTGTGACATTGACGATCAACAAGCGGACTAAGGAGCTATTTTTCACTCGTGGTCCGTGACTTAGCAATGCTAGGGGTATGGATTTAAGATTTGTGTTTAGATCTTGTTGAATAAATGAATTATGCTACTTGAATATGTCTGTAAAATATATATGCCACATTAGTTTAATATTGAGGTATAAATAGTGATGCTCGATTAATTATTTGAATTTGGTTCTCTAAATTATTCAGTTTATGTTTATTGGTGACTATGAACTCTGGAATAGGCTTACTGGTTGGAATTTAAATGTCTTTATTTATTGTGACGTTTAAAAAAAATTAAAACTCTTAAATCTTTTCTTTATTAATTAAGGAATTTCTAATTCTCGCGAAAATTTTCTTCTGCCACTGTCCCGGGGTTTGGGTCGTGACAATTTTAACATATTTTTTAGTTCGTGCAAAGTTATGCCTTAACATTTAAAATCTCTACATTCTGTGTATTGACTATTTAAAGTTATTTTCAAAATATTTTAAGTATTTATTAGTATAATTAAATAAGATATTTTTAATTCGGATTTCATTTTTAGTGAGAAATTTTTTGGTTAATTTGTATCAAAAATATACATTTGCATAGATTTTAAATATCAAGATATAATTTTACACAAATCAAAAAATAATATTAAAATTGGAAAAAGTCCTTAGTTCGTGGTTTTTTTTTTTTTGTGTGTTTGCAGTTTACTCAAAATAAAAATCAAATACCCTATTTGGAGATATTAAAATTGTTTCAATTAAAGTATTGTATTGTCACAATAACAAACATGCACGTTTCATTTCTCACTATGTTTTGTGAATTAAGAATTGAAGCATTATATTGAACAAGTTTCAAAAAACTTGTGTGCATGCATTTTGTTTTAAAAAAGAACCGGTCGTTGAGTTATCTTCTTAATCTTTTTAGAATTATTATTGATATCTCTTATTTCTTTATTTTTTTCCCCGATATTTTTGCCCAGTGCAAATTTTATGGGCATTCATTTAACTATTTTGTACATCAATTTGGGCTTTGAAATATTTTTAAAATTACGAGTAAATAAAAAAGAATCTCCCTCTTAGCTAGGTAAGACCTTTATTTATTTTCCGGCTGTTTCCCTCTTAGGTAAGACTATTGTGATCAACTTGTCATTCCCTTACCTCCATAATTCTTTTCTGAAAATAATAATCATAGTAAGAAAAAAATGGTTATTTAATGACAACTTCACAATAACAATACATGAGAGATATGAAAAGGAGCTATCTAGTCTACATGATAGATCCCTGATCTCCTCGAGACAGAGGAACACATGTACAAATCTTAGAAGACCATGCAACATCATATTCCCTACCGTTATCCCCGTCTTCGTTTCGGTTGTCTTTTATTTAAGTTTCTGACTTGACCATTAGCTTTGTGTGTGTCAAATATTTATTTATTTAAGTTGTTTATTTAATATCTGGGACTAGCTAGTAATGGGATATATATACGTATATAGAGTTATAACAACGAGACTAAATGGCCTTTGACGAGGCTACGGTTGAACTAAAAGTGAAATGGCTTTACGTATTAATTTTTTTTTAATGTTTGTACGTATGTTTATACAAATTGAAACTTGGGTTCCTTCGTATGGAAGTAGTGCTGTATATATATGTTTGTATGCTTGTATGTATGTATTTATCCTACTATCCTTAATTTTTTTTTCATTTGAAAATTTTCATGGCTAAAACCTTCTAATTTTTTACACGTCTCCTAAGCTGTTCCTAATTACCCATTGTTAATGATAACCCAATGTTCATATGAAATTATTAAGAAGGGAAATGGGCCTAATTAGTACTGTTTTCGATCGATGGTCCAATGCAAATGGAATGGGCTTGAGTTTGCTACTAGTTACCGGGCTTACTGGCCCTTGGCAGATCAACCAAGGATTTCTAACAGTTCTACCTACAAAAACAAAAAATAATTACAAAAATGAGAAAATGACACGGATAGGATTTATTTGGAGTCAGATAAACATTTTTAGGACTCTCAAATTATATGACGTAATAAAGACCAGAAGTTGGGCATTGTTAGGACATGGTGGAGAGAGAATATATTTCATTCCTGTTTTGCCCTTGCTGAAAATACTCAGGTTGGTGGGAACATTAAATGCACTCTTCCTCCTATTTTTCTTTCTTTCTTCTTTCTTCTCTTTCCTTTTTGTTTCTCATCATTTGTCTCTCTCTCTCTCTTTCTTACATGGTTACCGTATTCCCTCTATTTGTCTCTCTTTGTTCTAGCTATTTTTGAAGTGTAATTTTTCAGAGAGAAAAGTGATGAAGCTTTGGTTATTGTATTTTAGGGGGGAAAAAAAAAAAAGAGAAGAAAAAGACTGAGATGGATCTTTCTAGGGGAGTTTTGGCATTTTAAGGTAAAAAATTATGTCTTTTATTTTGATGAATATTTATTCATAGTTGATAACGAGTAAACAATGTTTGAAAGAGGTGTAAAATATTGATATGGCATTGTTGGCTGAAATATTAATATTTTTGTAAACATATCTTTGTAATGATCTTTTACATATTGCTGGTCAAATTGTTCTTACCTGATGGTCAAGAAAGTATGGCCTGTATACTAGAGATCAAGGTTATTATGACCTTAAGTCAATATACTCTTGACCTATAGAGGTCGAAATATTATTGACCCTAATAGGACAAGTTTTGGTTGACCTATTAAGTTCAAGGTCCTTGACCTTAATAGGCGAAGATGGACTCGACCTATTTGGGTCATCTAAAACTTGATCTCTATAGGACAAGTTTTACTTTAACTATTAAGGTCAAGTTAAAACTTGACATAGTTAGGTCAAGTTGCATTTGACTTATGTAGGTCCTAGTTTTTTTGACCGTAACGTCATTAATTTTGTTTTACTTAGTAAAGCTCAAATTTTGCTTGACGTATTAAGGTCAAGTTGTGTAGTAATTTAATCCCATTCGCAGTAATTTTGACCGATTTGCAGTAATTTAATCCCATTCGTAGTAATTTTGACTTACCTCTATGTGTAACATTATAATCCCATTCGCAGTAATTTTGACCGATTTTTTTTTCAAACTTAAATTTTCTACAGGAATGGCAAATATTAATAGTTTTGAGAAGTATAATAGCGTATAGGACAAAAATTACGCTTACACTAATTGTTAAAGCATGAGTGTGTCGGTTCTTATTAACTCATCAATTGTGAGTTTTTTGGAGATATTGTATGAGGCACTTAAATTGAAACCCGAAACTCACACGTTAGAAGCTAACTATACTTATGACTTGGGAATTTTTCCTGTAAAGATTTTGAATGACTGCACTGTCAAATTCTACATTGATCTAAAACAAAATAAACTTGACAAGACAAAGTTTCTTCTTTGTGTTGACATAATTAGGGAGCCCATAACCATGTTACATAAAGGTCGAACCAATAATTTTAGAGTACTTCCTCATGAAATTTGTTTCCGTCCTCCAATTACCCTAATATGCCAACACATATAGAGCATAATCTTGAGCCAGTTAATCTGGCAAGACATGAGAATGATAATCTTAAGGCAACTGAGATGGGAGGATATGATTATTCCACGAGGTCGTTTGTTAGTGAGTGTGAGGTGGCTGGTTTGGAAGACATCTCTGAGTTTAAGATACTAGTAGTGGAAGAAAAAATCAATGATGGAGTCAATATAAGAGCAAGCCATAGTACTACGAGTACCCAATGAGTTGAGTTAAGTAACAGAGGAACTACTTCTAAAGGTGCAAAAAATTATGATACTAATTCAGTTATCCCCTCTTATTCGAATGAATTGGATGTGCTTACCGAAATTTTTCCTACCATGTAACGAGTTCGTACAATGTATGTGAGTAAAAAAATATTACAGAGGCATTTAAGCAGGTTTACTATAGTCAGTCATTTTGAATTTAAGACTAGAACATCGAAAAGGAAAGTTTTACACATGGTGTATATGGATGAGAATTGCATGTGGACTGTTCGTGCTAAGAAGATTAAAGACACTAATTTGTTCCAAATTAAAAGTTATGGAGTCATTTATTTAAGTAATATCCAGTATATAACCCAAGTGATAATGTCTTTGACCAGGGTTAAGAGCTTCTTGACCTAGGGTCAAAGACATCTTGAGCTGGTGAAGATGTTATTAACCACGGGTCAAGATGTTTTTGACCTGGGCTCAGAATATCTTGACCTCGAGTCAAGTGTATCTTGACCTAGGTTAAGATGTTTATGACCGGAGTTAAGAACATCTTGACCTTATGTAAATATATTCTTGACCTCTGATTAAGATATTCTTGGTATTGCATGACCTGGGGTGAAGAGATTCTTGACCATAGGTCATGTTCTTCTTGACCATAGGTAACATAATTATTGACCCAAGGTCATGCAATTCTTGACCCAGGGTCAACACAATATTGACCTCTAATCAAGATATTCATAAAGTCAAGTAAATGTATTCTTAGTCTTTATTTAATAATTACATGACCTATGGTCAAGATGTTTTTGATCAGGGAGCCAGATGTTCTTGACCTTCGATCAAGCAGTTCATCGTTTGGGGTCAAGTACATCCTTACGCTAGTTTATACACTTCATGTCCGTGCCAAGAAACTATGACATGTGATCAATCGGTTATTGACCTATATAGAGACTCTGATAAATTTATTCAACTTCCTATGGTCGATTTATTATGAATGATTTTTCTTATAATGTAATATAGGTTTGATTCGGAGCACACTTGCCCGGTTGATACTGTGCATAAATATCACCATCATGTAAGTTCATATTTACTTGGTGAAATATTCAAGGATACATTTGTCAACCCCACTAAAACCATGCGCAGACTAAATGATATTATGTCTATAATGCGAAAGAACTATGATGTCTACATAGGTTATAAAAAGGCATAGAGAGCGAAACAAAAAACTTTAATTGCTTTGGATGGTTCTAAAGAAGATGCTTATCGATTTTTGCCCCGTTTAGCTTTCATGTTACACTGTTTTAACCCCAATTCTGTTATAGCCCTTTCGACCAACGACAATGACATATTTAGGTACTTCTTTGTGTCTTTAGCTACTTTTAGCTAGGGATAGCCACATTGCCGACCGGTGATAGTTGTCAACGGAAGTCTCTTGAAGGCCAATTTTTTTGGGACATTGTTAATTACATGTATAATGGATGCAAATAAACAAATATTCCCATTGACATTTGTAATTGTTGACTTAGAAAGTAATACATCGTGGCATTTTTTCTTCACAAAATTGAAGGAATCAATTGGTGACAGAGATCAATTGGCAATAATCTCAGATAGACATGATGGCATAATTAATGCGGTGAAGGAAATATAGCCAAATGCAGAGTATGGTTATTGCATAATGCATTTGTTGCGTAATGCGAAAAATGCTTTTTCTCGTGCATCTTCAATTCTTAATTGGAAGTTTACAAAAAGCTGTTTAGGCATATACATATAAAGAGTGGTCAATTTACATGGATTTTCTTGATAATAAAGACGTCTGCATCCATAGGTACCTCAATGGTGTCAAGAACAAGAAATAGGCACGTTCCCACTTCCATAGTAAAGGTTACTCCATGATTACTAATAATAGTACTAAGTCTATGAATGCCATAGACAAAAAAATGAGAGATTTCCATATCAAGAAGTTGATTGAGATGCTAATAGATGGAATGCAATAATGGTTTCTTAAAAAAAGGCAGATTGCTGCACAAATGCAAATGGTACTTGCTAAAACTACCAAGGAACATGTAAGAGACTTATTTAACCAATCAACAATAATGATTGTAAGTCTATTTTTCATAGGAGAAAAATCTTATAATTTGAATAAAGGTCAAGTTTATATTGTCATGTGGTCAAGAGCTTAATGACCACGGATCAAGCATCGCTAGTCAGTGAAGTTCATATTGTCATATGGTCAAGAGCTTAATGACTACGGATTAAGCATCGCTTAACCAGGGGTCAATACGCTCTTTATTCACTATTGGTCAAGCCTTTCTTGACTCTAGGTTGAGATGTATCTGATCTGTGGTCAAGAAGTTCTTCACTTCAAAAAAGAGTATAGTCGTATTTCAAATCCATTTATTTGCTTCATTTTTATAATTTCAGGTTAAACCGGCAAATGCATATGAGTTCTTAGTGTGGATAGTGATTGTAAGTCATTCACATAGACCTGGAGAAGCAGACTTGTCAATATTGTGAATTCGAACTCAATTAATTTATTTGTGTATATGGTATGACTGCATGTAGTGTTTAAGGCCTATCTATCTATAATTGTATTTCCCTATACTATAAAAATGAGGCATTAAAAGTGATATATACAGGGATTATGTATCTTGTAGATTTCCCACCCAGTATTGCATTCTTTGATGAAGTAAAAAACTAGGTATACGAACCACCTATCGTGACAAAAATGACTGGTAGGCCAAAGAATAGTAGAATTAAATCAATTGGGGAGGACTCATTAAAGAGACAAAAATGCTTATATAATGGGTATCAATATCCATGTTCTCAGTTGGAGTGATGCCTTTGTCTTTTTTTCCTTATTTTTGCAATCTTTCGGTATAGTTTCTTGCTCCGTCTTAGCTCTACCTCCCACTTCACCATTATTATCATCATTTTTTTTCTCTCCTTCAGCTCCTCCTCTGTCTTCACCATCATCATTATCGTCACCCTCTTCTTCTCTTTTTTCCTCTCCTTTCTCTGCCACCGTCTCTTCCTCATTGTTCTCTTCTTCTTGCTTTTCCTCTGTCTTCTCCTCTTTTTTCTCTTCCTCTTTATTTTGGTCTTATTTTTTTTCCTCTTTCCTCTCCTCTTCATTCTCTTCATCTTTGTTCTCTTCAGCCTCTGCTTCTTGGAATTCCTATACCTGTCCCTGTATTAAATAAATAATTAGGGAAAACAAATAGTAAGGTGGTTTAACTATATCTCACCCTAACTCAATAAAGGATGTGTTGAGCAAGTGTCAAGAAATGGTTGACTCAGATCAAGCAATTCTTGACCAAGGTAAAGAAGTGATTGACCTCTGGTTAAAAATAGTTTGACCACATTAAGAAGTTTTTGACCATCTTGACCATGTCGAGAAGTGCTTGACATTGAGTCAAGAAGGCCATGACCCAATTTTAGGAAGTGGTTGATATCCAGTCAAGAACACTTTGACCCCCAGGTTAGGAAGTGCTTAACCTAGGTCAAGAAAAGCTTGAGCCAATGTCAGGAAGTGGTTGGCATCCAGTCAAGAACACCTTGACCTAGGGTCAGGAAATGCTTCACCCATAAGTCACAAAACACTTGGCCACGAGTGAAGAAGTGGTTGACAACCACTTCCTATCCCACAGCTAAGTACTTCCTAACCTATGATCAACTACTTCCTAATCCTCGATCAAGAAGTTGCTGACTATAAACAATGGTGAAAAAATATATTTTTCAACATAAAAAAATGTTACCTCTTCTCACTTTCAACTCCTTGTTTTTCTAAAACTTTGGTCTGCTGGAAATCGGGTTAGTGTTAGTCATTGTATTTGGTATGCAGGGTGGTTTTAGGTTGAGGTCTAAACTCGTAAACATTAACATTATTCACATATCTATTACCAGTGCCAACAGACCGTACTATGTCCATTACGGAGCATATCATCTAGGTCAAATCAAACTATTGCACGTTTATCCCAACGACCTTTTCTCTAATATATTGAAGCTCCTATAATACAATTTCACAAAAATCATGTTCCATTGTAACAGCACCAAGCTTTACTTTCTGACGTTTAGAAGGATGTATGCTGTGAACCTCAATCACATCATCATCTTTCTTCTGGTGAACTTCAGTTTCCTCTTCAACAACCAACTTTCTCTTCAAAGAAGCTTTTTCAGAAGCAATGAGGCCTTTTTCACGTATTTCATTAGACTCTTCCTCAGTTGGTTCAATTTCATTAATACTAAGTAAATAAATTAGGTTAAGTAGTTCTTAACTATGTATAAGTCAGGTCTCACTTGTCCTAGGGTCAAGGCACTTCTGGCTTTTAAGAAGTTCATGACCTAGATCAGGACCTTCTTCATGTGAGGATCATATGTTTAGAGTCAAAGAGCTCGTGACCACAAGTTAAGAATAGCTTGGTCGAAGATCTTATTGATTCTTGACCTTCAGTCAAGCTGAGCTTGACCATGGGTTAATTGGCTCTTGACCTAGAGCCAAGTACATCTTAACCAAGGTTGAGATCTTATTCACCCCTGTCAAGTGATATTTAGCCTATTCTAAACAATGAAGAGAAAAGCATTACAAATAAATATATTGAATGAAAAGCAAATTTTCTTACATAAGGGTTTAGAAATACTTCTTCTTGAATTTCGTCTCATGACAGCTTCTTCTCCTTTACTGTACTCTAGTTTAATATTCTGGGGAACTTTTCCTCATTAGCCTGAATTGCATGCTTCTTAGCAAATTGAAGAAAGGATTCATATGCCCAGATTTAATGACAATCATAAATCTATTCATCTTATAACGAATCAATTCCTTACTCGTCTTGCTTGTCACTGTAAAATTCATTGTCCTTTTTTTCATATAGTCTTTCAAGTTCGACCAATCATAGGATCCCCAAGGGTAACCATTGATAGCAACAAGGCTGTTCATAATTCTAAAACATATGTCGAACACCAAGGTAGTCTTTGCATTCGACAATAACCATAGTGTAAGAAAGTACAACAGGGCAAGCTTCACGACATCCTCATCTGTTACAGCTTGGATGCTACGGTAAACAACATCAAGTGTCTTTTGCTTGATGTTCCTTTCTGAGCCGAAGTACTTGACCCTGATATTATCTCCGAGCTTCATCATATTGATATTGTAGTCTCCACGAATTTTTAATCCGGATAAAAGCGCCATGTGCACCTTCGCGAAGGGCACCAAGATGCCATATACATCAATTTTAATATCTTTATTATTACCCTTCTTGGACTTTTTATAATAATACACAAGCCTCATTATCATGTTGTATAATATCTATCCACATTGTGTCACATACAGAATATCCAAAAAATGGCTGAAACATATCTGTGTAAACAACTATTTCTGCTCCTCTATTAATTTCTTATTTATAACTGTCATCACCTCATGAACCTTTTGTGCATATTTAACTTCCTATTCATTATTTGGTTCTCAAAGACATATCTCTTCCATGCCTGCAAAATAAAAACAATAATATTACTAGTAGGAAACAAAGAAAAATGTTGAAATAAGTTAAGTTGAATATTGTTCTACACTTGAAATCAAGAGTCACTTGACTTTCAATACAAAACTTCAAATTAGAGTCAAATCAACGTATTTTTGATCTAAAGTTAATAACTACGTTCTCTTTAAGTCAAGTGATTCTTAACCTAATATATGGTCAAGTAAGCTCTTAAATTCAGGGAAGAGCTTACTGACCTAACTTAGGGTAGTCAACAACTAGTATCAATAACCATTTGACGAGGGTTAAGAGTATCTTCACCATAACATGGGGTGAAAATTTGCTTGACCTAGGCTCTCTTCATCGCACATCAAACTATTCTTTAACTTACCTATGATCAAGCTATTCTTGACCTATGCTTATTGGCCTAAACTAGGGTCATGACCTACTATTAATAACCACTTAACGTTGGCCAAGAGGATCTTGATTCTCGTCAAGATCCTCTTGATGTTGGCCGAGAAGCACTTAGCTAAAGTCAAAATTGTCTTAACTCGAGCCAAGTGCATGCAACTAGTGAAACATCCATTCCGTAAACAATATGATCGAACTCTAACATTTGTCAATAACACTAATCAATACTTAAGACAAAAAATCCACACCAAGAACTCAAATATATTACTAACAAATCCCATAAAAGGCTTACCTTGACCTAAAATGAACTTTTCCATAGACATATAAAAAAATTAAAAAATTCAAACCTTTGTGTCCCTTTCTATTAATTTTTTGAGCTTCAAATCGACCGATTTCTAGACTGCGATTTTCTTCTCTTCCATTCGCTTCTTTGACGGCGTTCTCATTCTTAATGATAGACCTTTAAGTAAAGATTTTGAAGAGGATTTTCTTCCCTCTACAGAACAGATATTGGCCATTTTTGGTATTTTTTGGTTTGTTGATAGTAGGAAAAAATACTGAACAACTTAAAAAGAGTGAACGAGCAGCTTTGGTCATTCTATTTTGAGAGTTTTTAAATTCAGTTTTTGACAATTTTATCCTTTCAATTTTCAGGGAACTAAGACAAGAGGAGAGAGAAATGGAGAGAGAAATAGAGAGATGATGAAAGAGAAATGGGTTTTACAAGGAAGGGAAATATAAGATTGGCGTGGGGTCATATTAGTCAGTGGTGGGGTCCTGTCACTTTTTGGGCTGTACTGGCTAAGACCCTGATAATTCCTAAGGATATTTACGTATTTTAACTTATGTGGGTCTTAATTACTAGTTCTAAAAAAATTTATTTTTGAACCTAGTCCTAAAAATGTCTACTTGACCCTAAATAAGTCTTATACGTGTCCTTTTTTCGTACAAAAAATACAGCGGTCAAATTTTTTTTCAATTCCCATATCTGTTTTTTTTAAAAAAAATACTACTTTTAAAAAGTTTTTAGAAAAATATTATTTTTAATATGATCACTAATTACTACTTATAAAAATTGGGTATTAATTACTAGTTTTATATATATATATTCTAGTTATAAATACATTTGATTACTGAAAACTGATTATTAGTTAATCGTTATTATTTTAGAAAATAGTATTTTTCTAAAAATTTTTTAAAAAATAGTGTTTTTCTAAAAAATTACGTTACAAAATTTTTTTAAAAAAAAGAAAATGAGTCCGCCGTGTTTATTAAATTCTTTTCTAAAAAAAAGCCGTACAACGCCTAATTTTCACATCAGCCTAAAGACCAAACCGATCCAAGTCCAACCATATTACCCGGTTTCGATCAATTTGGACTTCCATAGTTCCACTTGGTTGTTTGCTGATCCAAGTCCGAGGAACCATGATCACAAAACGAACCCAGAAACAAACGAAAGAGAGATAAGTGGGACCCACATCAACAGAAATCGTTGCCAACCTCACAATCCCATTCCCATGCTCTGCTCACGCAAACACAAAGCACAATCCCATTAATCAGAGAAGAAAAGGGAAAAATCAATAACCATTCAAAGAAGAAGAAGTAGTGAGAGGTAGCTATGGTTTCAACAGGAGCAATACTATCTCCTCCTTCTTCCCATCTCATACATTCAAGCTACAGCTCAGCTCGTTCAATCTCACGCCTCTCTCCCCTCCAACTATGCGGCGTCGTGTTGGGCGGCTCCAAAGCGCTTAATGGCCATGGCAAGAGACCATCGAGACACGTCACCAGCGGCGGTGTCCGGTGCATGGCGGTGGCTGCGGAGGAGGCCGCGGCTAAGAAGAGAAGTGGGTCGTACGAGATTCAGACGCTGACCAACTGGCTGCTGAAGCAGGAACAGTCGGGCGTGATCGACGCCGAGCTCACCATTGTGCTATCCAGCATTTCCATGGCTTGCAAGCAGATTGCGGCCTTGGTTCAGAGAGCTGGCATTTCCAACTTGACTGGGGTTCAGGGCGCGGTCAATGTCCAGGGAGAGGACCAGAAGAAACTCGATGTCGTTTCCAATGAGGTAACAAATATGGAGCCATGGTCATCACATCACCCGCTGTATAGTTTTTTTAACCAGTAAGAAATTGTCGCATAAAAAAGCTAGCTAGCTAGCTACCCTTTTGAAAAATAAGGCCATGAGATTAAAATTAAGGTAAAGAAGTAGAAAAACAGAGAAGTAACCGACCCTGACCCAGAAAAGAATCTACAAAATATAAGAGAGATATATGTATGTGTCCGAGTCTTGAGTTATTATGATTTGGGTTGAACAGGTTTTCTCTAATTGCTTGAGATCAAGTGGTAGAACAGGGATTATAGCGTCAGAGGAAGAGGACGTACCCGTGGCTGTGGAAGAGAGTTACTCAGGCAACTATATTGTGGTGTTTGACCCTCTTGATGGTTCCTCCAACATTGATGCTGCTGTCTCAACTGGGTCAATCTTCGGAATATACAGCCCAAATGACGAGTGTCTCGCGGACATTGGTGATGATGCCACTGTAAGTCTGTAATTCGCATTTTAACCGTTAGTTTTTCAATCAAGGCAAAAATTACCATGAAAAACCATATTGTCCTATATAGGTTAGTCTTGTAGTGATTTATGAATATGTGATTGGTTAGAACTGAGTGATGAGATAAAATAAAGGATATGATAATTTAGCTAAAGTACACTCTTTTCTTTAATCTAACGAATTCCGATAGAACTCAACGTGATATTATTGATATTGCAGCTAGGCACAAGTGAACAAAGGTGTGTCGTCAGCGTGTGCCAGCCGGGAAGCAACCTGCTGGCCGCAGGCTACTGTATGTACTCCAGCTCGGTGATCTTCGTTCTTACTATAGGGAAAGGAGTTTTCGCATTCACCTTGGATCCAATGTATGGCGAATTCGTTTTGACACAGGAAAACATTCAAATCCCGAAAGCGGGAAAGATTTATGCATTCAATGAGGGGAACTACCAGCTTTGGGACGACAAGTTGAAGAAGTACATTGATGATCTTAAGGACCCTGGCCCCAGCGGGAAGCCCTACTCGGCCAGGTACATAGGAAGTTTGGTTGGGGACTTTCATCGAACACTTTTGTATGGTGGCATTTATGGGTACCCGAGAGACAAAAAGAGCAAGAATGGGAAGCTGAGGCTGTTGTATGAGTGTGCTCCAATGAGCTTTATTGTGGAACAAGCTGGTGGCAAGGGCTCAGATGGGCATCAAAGAGTCCTTGACATTACACCAGTTGAAGTGAGTAAAATTACACATGCATAACCATATTTTATGAGGCTCTCTTTTATTCTTCTTTTGTTTTTCAGTTTTAAGTAATTTTTTTCAACTTAATGTGTTCTTGACAGATTCATCAGCGAGTTCCACTTTACATCGGAAGCAAAGAAGAGGTGGAGAAATTGGAGAAGTACTTAGCTTGATCATCGTATGAGAATGAGAGTATGAGCAAAAATTAAAAGCAAATAGTTTTGATTATCAAATTAATGTCTATATGGGGGGGTTTTTTCTTTTCTTTCAAGAAATACACTGAATTAAAACTAAGGAGAAGTGTGCTTCTTACTTGTTGCGTCCAATTCTTTTGTTAATTTGTAGGATCATCCTTGCCTTAATCTAGAGTCGACAATATAAAAATTATATATATATATATATATATATATATATGTATGTATGTACACTAAATGCTAGGATCAGTTTTGATTTTATTCTAGTTCGCGTCTCTGAAATTTTCATTAATACGGATGTCGACATCTATCTCTAAATTCATCTTTTAATTAACTATGGGATCTTTTAATTTCCAATCTTCCATATAGTTTCATTCTCTTATGAGATTAAAAAAAAAAAATCGTTACTTTATTTATTTCACTGCACTTTTCACAGAGTCAAATATGTTAATGCATAAAAAAATGGTTTACAAAGGGAAAAAAAATAATATCCTTCAATCTTAAGCAATTCCCAAACAGATTTTGCTAATTAGATTTAGCTATTCTCATTCATTATCAATTCCGCTCATTAGAGGCACGCTTACGAATTCACAATAAAAAGAATCCTAGTGTTTTTTTTTTTTTTTTGGTGCCAATGGGTAAGGATTACGGGAAGAAATCAAAATAAAAACTGAGTTTTTATTATCTAATTTCACTGAGATATATTCACCAAAATTTATTTCCAAAATATATAAAGAAACACATAATAAATGGATGAGAAACATCAAAACGAAAGAGTATTCCTATCAATCTTGTAATTCTAAAAGACATTAGCAATCAATAACACATAATAGTATGTTTGTATGTTTCAGAATAATTATAATTATATTTTATATAAAATAATGTTATAAAGCATTAATATTGTCCAACACAACAATAATGCGGTAGTTCTAATAATAAAATTATGCCTGATACGTCATGTGGTGTAATATAACATTACTTCTCATTGTCCGGCTCATTAGTCATTACATACTGCCATACTGGTAATTATTGCCATATATTTAGTATTTGATGCTTCAATAGGCCAAGTGAATTTTTTTTTCCCATCCAAAAAAAATATTCCACGTTAATATGAAAAAAAAAATAAGGGGGCCCAGGCCCATTCTTCTGTACGATCCAAGATCCAAATCCAATAGCACAATAACGAGAACTTATCCAATGGTATTTCCCACGTAAGAAGAAGAAACCATGGCGCAAGGGCTTCTGCTATGGAGTCCTTGCCACCTCCGCTTCTTCCTTCCATTCACACCCCCCCACAGAACAAAACTCACCACCCCGCTTTCCATCTCTGCGACACTGGAATCCCAAAACGACACCACCCAGGAGCTCACTGCTAGAGAGAGAAGGCGCCTCAGGAACGAAAGGAGAGAGACCAAAATGGGGACCAACTGGAGGGAAGAAGTGGAGGAGAGGCTTCTCAAGAAACCCAAGAAGAGATACGCCTCTTGGACCGAGGAGCTCAACCTTGATACGCTCGCTAATCTGGGTCCTCAGTGGTGGATCGTTCGGGTTTCGAGGGTCCGGGGCCAGGAGACTGCCGAACTCATAGCTCGTTTACTTGCTAGGAACTTTCCTCATGTGCCCTTTGAGGTTCTTCAATTTGATTTTTTTGCTTTCTGGGTGTGTTTTCAAAATTCGTTCCCTTGTTCTAAACTATGGATTTTGGTACTGTAGAGTTAACTGCGATATGGCATCCATGATTTGAACTCGGATTTTGTTTTTTTTAATGAATTTAGTGAACTGGTTGTTAGAGACATAGTCAATTAGGATATTGTATTAAGTACTCATCGTTATTGTTTTCAGTGGAAGGTTCATGGAACAAGCCAATGTGAATAGGAGTAGACTTATAAGCCATGTTTACTAATCCATAATGGACCATAATGGGAATGGAAACAAGAAAAGTGTTTTCTTTTCCCATTCATTCACGTGTTTACTTACACATGTAGCACACAAATTTTGGAATCCTTCAATGAGAGTAATGAATCAAATCCGATTACTCTCTACATCCTTTCCCTATACGATTCTTTTCTTTATGAATCAGCTTCTGTAATGTGGCAATAAGTTGTCGTTTAGAGATACATGTTGCGTGTAAGATTTCAATGAATGTGTAACTTTTATTCTTATGGTATGTTTTTATAGGTGTATGCTCCTGCCGTCAAGGTGAAAAGGAAGTTGAAAAATGGTTCCATCTCTGTTAAACCAAAACCTCTGTTTCCGGGATGTGTTTTCTTAAGGTGTATAATGAACAAGGAGATCCATGACTTCATAAGAGAGTGTGATGGAGTTGGAGGATTTGTTGGTTCCAAGGTCGGAAATACGTGAGTATTTAGACTTTGTTGTGGGGAAGATTTTAGTGATTTATAACATGGAGGCAAAAACTTGGAAAAGAAAATATTAGATTGATAAGTCAACTGTACAATTATAAGAATCACCCTCTCGTTATGTTTAAGGCTACCAGTCTTCACAATAATTTTGGTACTTAAAATATATAAGATCTCGTTGTTCAAAGCCATGTTATCCCACTATGTCTGCTAAAGTGAACAATATAACCCAAGGGAAGATTATGTACTTTCTTCCACGTTTTTATTTTTTTGCTAGGCTTTCAGATGTTCCCTAGCCAAGAGCGACCATATGGTTGCTAATTTTTATTAAATTTTAGGAATACGTGCTTCTGCTGTACGATATGCATTATCTATTTTTGACCATGTGGACAGGAAAAGACAGATCAACAAGCCTAGGCCAGTGTCTGAAGTTGACATGGAAGAAATTTTCAAAAAGGCTAAAGAAGAACAAGAAAATCATGAGAGAGAGTTTGAGGAAGAGCAACAAGAAGGGACCCTTGACTCTGCGATACCCAATGTGGAGCCTCAATCAGATTCCAAACCAAAACGGCAATCCAAGAAATCGACGGACCCCCTGAAACGTCTTTCCCCAGGTTCTACTGTTCGAGTTGTATCTGGGAATTTTGCAGAATTTGAAGGAAGCCTTAAGAAGATCAATCGCAAAACAAGGAAGGTATGTGATGCAGTACTATAAATTGAGGGAGTAGAGAGGAGAAAAGACCTAACTTAGGCTTAGGTGATAGTGAGTTCACTAGTTGAAATAAAGAAAACTCTAAATTAAATGACAATGGTAATAATAACAAACTTTCGATTCTCACAAATTGAAATTGAAAAACTATCCCAATTCCCCATTGATTTGCTTTTTCTGTCATACACATTTAAAATAGAGGTCAATCTGAGAATGTTATGCCTGCAGGCAGTATCAAGGGGATCTTAAAAGAACATAATGCCTTAATGCTAGAAGTCCATATCATCAAAGCTTCACTGCTCTTTTGTGTTGACTGATATAAATGTTCAAAAATTTATCTTGCTTCAGGTAACTGTGGGATTTACTCTGTTTGGGAAAGAGAGCCTAGTAGACCTAGATGTCAATGAAATTGTTGCAGAGACGACTTGATGTGAATTTGTTAAATTTTCAAAATTATTATTAATTGGTAAGTTTTACCCATGATTTCTTCTGCTGCCAAGATATTAATTGCTTATTGTTTGATTGTTTCATATGGAAAATGTGGTGCCTTACAAGTGATAGCCTGTTCTCTCATGAAGTACTTTAACTCCTTGATATGAATAACGCACTGAATATGCAATAGTTTTCTAGTTTCTGATGTCAACGTCCTGAGTTGCATAAATCCGAAAGATTTTGTATCATGAAAATTGATCACCATCTTAACTAATTCTTAAGGCAAATTTATGAGAACTGAGATTACACAATCCATCTAATTTTCAGTCTTTATCAGACCATTACACTTGATTACATTTTCTTTCATAATGTTCTTCCTGGTTCTATGCATGTGAAGTTTGGCTCAGTTTTACTTCCATTTGCCTTTTATGCTTCTACCTTATCTAAAACTAAGCTGCAGTTCAAGCAATTGTGAGAAAGGAAAAATTAAGTGAAAAGAAAAAGAAAAGAAATGCTCACTAGAATATAAAAGACCAATGTTGGCTCACCCTCTTATAAGTTATAACTTAAGCTCTTGTAATGATGATTATCTAATAATGTTATTGTTGAGCTTCACTTTGAAATTTGTCAAAGGCATTGTAGCTTTGACAAAGAAAAGGCTTCTGCCACTTTTTTCCTCTTAGAATGCAAAAGGAGTACCTAGTTACTTGTAGCTGAAATTGATCGCTTGATTGAAGAGGGTTGATCATTTTTAACTTATTGATCACTTGATTGAAGAGGGGGGATCTTTTTAAACTTAATTCTTTATCATCAAATTGAGTAAATAAAGAGAGAACAAGTGGTAGAAACAAGGGAAAGCTAAGGCTGCTGTTTGTCAAATCTGGACCACCAACACTACACTAACGATCATTCCTTGGTGATATCTATCGAATAAAAGCATCATTCTTTTCAGGCTATTTTCTACTTTAGAACTGCATGAATTTGGTGACCGTTAAGTATGGTAATATTCATAGGATGCTTTCTAATGTAGCGGGGAGGAGCAATGCTATTTAGCACGGCTGGGCTAAAAAGAAAAGTCCTTTATCAAAGGTGGGTTTGACAATTATGGACTTGAGAAATATTAGTTGGATTCTCTTTTTTACGTTTTCTCTCGTTGTCTTACTGTTTTATGTATATATTATATTATTAAAATATTAAAATAAATAGTGAAAATCACATGTCAAATAATAAACTAGAGAGGGTAAAAAGGAATGAGAAAAAGTGTATTTAACACTACTCTCCGGGAAGAGAATTCTCGACAGTTCTTGTTGTGAAACTAGCTTTCCCTTCTTAGGAATCATTCAGAATTTTGGGTTTGCCCCAACCTGCAACTGCACTTGGATTCCAAGAAATGATCAACCATAACGTAAAGATAATGATGGTTATTACTAGAGGCGATTAGGACAACCTATAGAGGGTTTTACTTGTACTATTTGAGCGTGTGTGTGTGTTCCACCCACCAGGCGGACCTATGCCTTTGTAAATCTGTGGACTCGTGAAGAATAGAATGGTCCAACACTCTATTATGTTGGAAAAACCATTCTATTTATTATCTCGTGACAATATTAACACTATAGACTTTGGTCAAAAAAAAAAACACTACGGACTTAAATTAATGCTTATTATTTTGTTTCATGAAAGCTTTGGGTCTACATAAGCCCTTCAAAATGTCAAACTGGATTGAGCTGACAATTAAGTAGTGTTCTTAGCATCGTCGGCTATTTGGCAAATTTCATAATTTGCGAGCTACTTGACATTTGCCCTTTGTATAGACTTGGAAAAAAAGCTTTGCATCACGATTGTGAAACACGATTCACGTGTACATGTTACTAGGGCGATAATTAGAAGAAATTAAGTTAATGATGGATCCTGTAATACTACTTGATAACAATAATAAGTTGACATTGGCATCCATTGAAATTTGACGAGTGAATTGAACTTAGCCGAATTGTGCTAACATTGATCCAACCACACTCCATTAGACCTGATGCGTTTCTGTATGGTAAATGCTGAAATCTCTCTCTCACTTATTTCAAAAAGGTCTCTCAATAACACTAAAGCTCATTGCTCACATGCCACGTACTCTTTCTCCTTTCTATAAATTTTTTCCATCCACTTTTGCTCTCTTAAGATCTTAAGAGGTGTTATTTAAGTTGGATCAATCCAATAGAAATGTTTCGGCATGATTATATAGAATCCGATTAAAAATAGTAATTTGTTATTCCGAATTTGTTTATAGTTCGTGTCAGTTATTTCTCTTAGATTCAAAAAATATTGGATTATCATATAAATAAGTGCCAACCTAGTTGGAATGTGTTTATAAGGTAATAATACCTCAACTCCTAAATATTTAAAATTAGCAACATGTTATTCCGAGCTTTTTTATAGTTCGTATCAGCCATTTCTCTTAGATTCAAAAGATATTAGATTATCATATAGGTGAATGCCAACCTAGTTGGAATGTGCTTGTAAAGTAATAATATCTCGACTCCTCCTTTATCCAGAAGAAGGATTCTCTCTCCATAAATTTGGTGTTTCTAAGACAAATCTGAATACCATATTGAGAAAAATTCACTTTAATGAGCTCTAGTGAATGTTAAAATTCACTATAAAATTTGGCGTTTCTAAGACATATTTTGAAGACCATATTGAGAAAAATTCAATTTAATGAGTTCGAGTGAATGTTAAAATTCATTATAGTTCAGAAGACTTCACATTTTGGAGTGTGATAAAATTCTAATAATTAGTTAGTAACTAAAATATTAAGTCACAAAATATGATAATCATGCAATATGGAATCAGTGAAAACAATATAACATGTCAAAACTGCATTGAATAAAGGAGTATCTTAAAATTCTAAGATAAATGTTAATTTCTTATTAGAAAATTATCAAATTTATGTCCCATCATTAAAAGTCTATGTTACAAACTATATCATTAAAGAGGACACGAGGCAATTTTTCATTGAAAGATATCTAATATTTGTCATTATTTTCACTTTAATTGCCACTGTTAGATCATAAATATCTTATGCAAATAATAACTTTCTTATGCCTATTTATATGGGCTCAATTTTTGTAAAGAAACACTAATATTTGCCATTATTTTCACTTTGATTGTCACTGCTAGATTATAAATATCTTATGCAAATAATAACTTTCTTATGCTTATGTATATGGGATCAATTTTTGTAAAGAAACACAATTTACATGGAGCAAAGATTCTCTCGCTCTCGTAAATAACCGAGGAAATTTCTCGTTTAGCCAAGTAATTAGTTACCCATTTGGAGTTAACCAAATAGATAGATAATGGATATTTGGTCAAAACACCAAACAAGCGTGCACCACACAATGGGTTGTTTGGTTATTGACTAATGGGGTTAATGTAGAGAGAATCTTTGTAATCTTTTTAAGCGCAGCCGACCAGTCTTTGAGAACTTCAATAGCTTATATTAATGTGTGTATATATATATATAGATAGTTATTTCATGTTATTCTTTTTAGAGTTACCCAATGACCCATTGCTTCTCTAGGAACATGGTGTCTAGCTTATTTTTTTCTTGCTTCATTATTTTAATGGATGGCAACGTGACATTGCGCCCGTCTTACCCTATGTGGTCCTAACGTGATTCGCTTGAGGAAGCTTTTAAGGCACACCAATTTAATGCGCCAGCAATTTCAATAAAGGTTGTCTTAGAAAAACTCCCTCTAATAAGTGGAAATAATAATAATAATAATAATTAAAAAAAATAAGCCAGTATTTCGTCAAATTCGATTATAAGAGGATTTATTTTAACAATTTTAATTTTTTTATTTAAATAATTTTTTAGAATAAATATTTATTTCAAATCTATCGATTATATCAATTATTAGCATAAATTTTTCATTTTAAAGCAAGAATGAAATCTAAAAAATATTTTTAAATAATTTATTCTAATTTTAATTATAATTTATTCTATTTTTATTTTATTTTAAATATATTATTTTAATTATAATTCATTTTATAATTTAAATTTAAATACACATGTTCAAATAATTAATTGAACAAAATAAATCATAATAACTGAAAAAATATTTTTTTTATTCCTCGGTTCACACGATGGCACTCCGTGTTTGGAAGACGGATATTCTTGATTCCATTATTTTATGATACTCAAAGCTAGATAAATAAACCGGCTTGGCTTGTTTACAAAATGTAGCTTTTCTTTTTATTTTCTTTTTCTTTTTTAACTTGAGCATGTAAAGTTCTATCAAAAATGCTTCTCGACACACTTGCAATTTAGAATCCACACTAAATTTGCATATTGACATCATTATTAGTATACGACGCTCAACACTACAAGTGCATTTTAACATTGCGCAACTCTTATGCCTCGAGGCCCGAGCCATGGATTTCCATATGTCTAAACTCTGAGCACACTAGAAATTAAACATATAATACTCTGCTTGATGGGTCAATTTATTTTTAAAAAAAGAGAGATTGTTTAGTTTTTTTTTTTTTTTTTTTTTTTGAGAAGGAGAGACTCGTTTAGTTATCATATCTCTGTGATGCACATCTTCAACCCAAAAAACAAGAAAACCAAAAATGCCAGTGTACTTTTTAAACACCTGTTAAACCTTAGAAGCTTGTGGCCAGCATTTAAATTTTGTCTTCATATTGTAAAAATTGGATGATAGTGGAGAACAGATAAGTATGGAATCTTGATAAGAAGCAAAAGGCCAACAACAAATATAACTACTCTTTTCCTTTCCTTTTCTTTTTCTTTATTTTTCTCCCCTTACCAGTGTGACAAGTTAATACAAGTTCAGAAATTTAAAAGGGTCCATAATCCATTAGAGGCAGGTAGAGAAACCACCAATAGGGTAACATCCCTAAAGGGGTCCCCTTGAGGAGTTAGCGTTCCTTTTTTTTCTTTTTTGAAAAATAAAAAGAAGGGGAGTTAATATTCATCAGTTTTACAGGTAAAGCTCATTGAATGCAACAGCAGGGAAGAAGCAAGGTCTGTCCTATAGAATAGATTTTCAGAGTGTTGAATGCTTTAAATAATACCAACCCAACCTTTATATTTATTGTTCTTTCAATGCTGAGAATCAACATTCAACAACAGCACATGTTAAATGCTCTTTACTCAATGCGTGTACACATGCATGCTTGCATTCAATATCAATCCCAGATTTGATTATGAAGTAAATATATTGCGGGACAGACCAAGTATTTGAGATATATTATATATTTCTCTTAGAAATCCGAGAAAAAATTGGAGGAGGAGAAGGTTCATTTCAGGTATCTTCTCTTAAAATCTCCATTCATAAATATTATAAGCGCACTTAATAAAAAGAAGATAAGTACTAAATTATTAGTCGTTAAATCATGCGTGTGAGACATGAACCCTCTCACAAGAGGGTTACAAGTTTGACCCCAGTCCCTAAACCATTGTCTTTTATACGCATGATTATGCTCAAGAGATAATGTGACGCGTTTATTGCATCAAAACAATTGACTGTCATGAGCTCGAACTCTTTTACTATTAGGCTTCCAAGCTGAGCTTAAACATTTTCTCTTTCACTCATAAACTTAGAAAGCTAGGTAAAAAAACTAATATCCCAAGCTCGAATTCTTTTACTTCTAAGCTTTCAAGCTTGGTGGTAACTTTTTCAATTGTTGTCCCAAGCTTGGTGGTATGTTTTTATACTAGGAGTAGATGGGAGGGACGTTATAATAATGTAATCACAAGGCACTTTTTGTACTACCTACATATTTTCACAATCTTTAATTCGATCACCAGGTGGCAAATTACTCGAACTTAAGATTGCTTGGCATATAATTTAAGCATTTATCACCTACCTATGGTAGATTGGTGTCAATTTAATGTGTATGTCATTTACTGGTCTAAGATTGAGTAAACGAAAATAATCCTGTATATTCTTTTACCAGAAGCATGCGTAAAATAGTTTTTTGGGGCTGAAAAGGGTTTTGCTAAAGTAGACAGGATTCAGTGATGCACAACACTCTCTCTGTTTGGATTTTGTCAAACTGAAACATTTGCTACACAACACGCACAAGTAATGGTCCCCTAACAAAATCCTTTGTTTCTCAGTGATCTCTATCATCCTCATCACTATCCCCAAAACCCAACTCCACAAACCTTTTCCGTAACAAAATAATTCTTCAAAAGAAAAATAAAGTGAAAAGGGAAGTACATAGTGGGAATCCCACATAAAAGATTAAAATAACTGCGCAATCCTTTACCTCTTTTGCACAGCTGTCCTTCTTGAGCCAAAAAGTGACTAAGGTGTATGTACATTTGGGTACTCACTATAGCAGTGCTCTAATTTTAAGGCTTTTGGACAACTGTGACTCTTCATTAAGAGATATTTATGAAAACCCACCTTATTGTTTGCTTATTTGCATTCATTGTCCCATAATTTATTATGTCCCCACCAATTGAAATATATTTTTCACCAACAATATTACCAACATATTACTTTTACTATCAAGTCAACACCACCTCTTTATTACGTATTTTTACTTTTCACGAGTTTTCCCAAGTCTTTAAAATTTTAATTGGTTTTAACTCCATGCTAAAACTGTCATTGTTGATGTATGTGTGAATAGAAGTAAAAAATGCAGTCATCATAGCAATAATAAAAATGACAGTCGTTACAGTAATAGTGAAAAGGAGCAGTCGTAATAACAATAGTAAAAAGTAATGTTCTCACTACCTTTCAAGACCTATAAATAGAGACTTCATTCATCATTCTCTTCATCTCAAAATTTGAAAATATTTCAAGTTCTCTCTTCTAATTAAATCCTTTCTTTCTCTTTATTTCTCCTTTCAAAGAGAGTAGAGTTTCTTTGTGAAAGAAGAAGTTCCAAAGAGTAACAGTGTAAGGTGTGAGTGAAAGAATAGTTGTAAGAAAGTACTTGGGTATATTGGGGTCATTGGGTAGAAAAGAGGAAAATCTATGTGATTATAGAAACTTTTCATATAGTGAAATTATTTTCTGAGAGACAATGATTTTTCTCCTGATTTAGGAATTTTCTACTAAAATTCTTGTGTTGTGAGATTATTTTCTATTTCCTATTATTATTTTTCTATTATTCTGACATTTCTTTGAAGTGAAATCTTGGGAGCGGCGAATATGAGTCAATCAGGTTCCCAACAAGTAGTATCAGAGCGGGATTCTTTAGTACACTATAGTTTGGTGTTAGTCTAAGAAATTTTATGTAAAGAGGCTGTGTTCAAATGGGAGCATTTGAACTCTTTAATCTTTCTTGGAAATTTTTTTAGCGGTTTTTCAAGTTAGAAGTACAAAGCAAGATGTCAAGAAACAAGATTTCAATTCCGGTTAGAGCCGATATGGAGAAATTTGATAGGAACATCAATTTTGACTTGTGGCAAATATAAGTCAAGGGTTTATTGATTCAATCTAGATTATACAAGGTTTTGAAAGGCAGAGAGGCTTATAAGAGCAGAGATTCTGAGAAATCCAGTATGTGATGAAGACTGGGGTGATCTGGATGAGAGAGCTGCAAGTGCGATACCTATGTGTTTGGCCAAAAATGTCCTTGCAAATGTGCTTGGAATAATGACGGCCAAAGATTTCTAGAGAAAGCTTGAAGAATTGTATCAGGTGAAAGGTGGCTCAAATCGAGTGTATCTGAAAGAGCAGTTTCATACATTGTGTATGAATAAAGAAACGAATATTTCTAATCATCTAAGTATCTTGAATGGTATCGAATCTGAATTAGAGGCTATTGGAGTGAAGATTGAAGATTAAGATAAGGCATTGCGATTCATCTGGTCTCTTCCATCTTCCTATGAGTATATGAAACCTATTTTGGTACATGAGAAGGAGACTGTAGTTTATTCTGATATCACAAGTAAACTTTTATCTGAAGAAAGAAGGCTGACGGATGGTGGAAGTAATGTTTCATCTGAAGGCTCAGCCTTGGCAATTGACACTAGGAATAAAAACTCCATGAAAAAGAATGTAATCTGCTAGGGGTATAGACAATCTGGGTACCTAAAAAGAAATTATCAAAAAGGTAGAGCAGGCTCGGTTAAAAGCTCTAAATATGGTGATGTTGCTAATATTATCTCCTATGATGGAGATGATGATCTTGTCCTTTGATCATGATATGTACATCTTCATGGCATGCTGCTAATCTCCAAAAATGCCATGAAAGAGGATGTGTCATAATTAGTGGCAGGAAGTTTGCACACAGGCATTAGTTTGGCATTAATGTAAGGCATGTGCTGAATGATGTCGATGGCTGATGGACTCCCAGAGAAGCCAAACATAGAAGTCAACACCATAATTATCAGTAAAGTTCTTTCAACATGAGTCGAGATGAAATTCTTAAAATTCGTCAATTCTAAGTGGTATGTATACTCATATGGGGGAGTATGATTGTCAGTAAAAATAATGATAGCAGTGTAAGCTATGAGATGAGACGTATGTGAAGATATGATTATAATCAAGTCTTCAAGTGGGAAATTATTGATGTATGTGTGAATAGAAGTAAAAAGGGCAGCCATCATAACAATAGTGAAAAGGGCAGCCGTTATAGCAATAGTGAAAAGGGCAGCCGTCATAGCAATAGTGAAAAGGGGCAACCGTAATAGTAATAGTAAAAGGTAATATTCTCACTACCTTTCGAAGCCTATAAATAGAGACTTCATTCATCACTCTCTTCATCCCAAAACTTGAAAATATTTCAAATTTTCTCTTCTAATTAAATCCTTTCTTTCTCTTTATTTTTTTTTTTAAAGAGAGTAGAGTTTCTTTGTGAAAGAATAAGTTTCAAAGAGTGGCAGTGTAAGGTGTGAGTTAGAGAATACTTGTGAGAAAATGCTTGGATGTATTGGGGTCATTGGGTAGAAAAAGGGAAATCTATATGATTGTAGAAACTTTTCATATAGTGAAATTCTTTTCTGAGAGACAGTGATTTTTCTCCTGATTTAAGAATTTTCTACTTAAATTCTTGTGTTGTGAGATTAGTTTCTATTACCTATTATTATTTCTCTATTATTCTGACATTTCTTTGAAATGAGATCTTGAGAGCGGTGAATCTGGGTCAGTCAGATTCCCAACAGTTATTATAAATTAAATTTGTCTTCCTTTCATGTTTTCGGGAGGCACTTACATGTTTCACGTGAGCAAACCATTATTCCTCAACAAAGAGCTAATAATAACAAGCATAAACCCGTTGGTCTCATACCCAAGTTCTGTGTGACCATGCCCAAGTTTCTCTTTTATTATTTTTTTTTTCAGCTATTATAATTGTTTTCCATACTCGGTTTCATGTGTTATATTCATTACAGATGAAAAAACAAGGAAATCAAGCTAAGGCCTTGACAATACTTTATAACTAATCCTACGGTGATCTATATTATTTGTGTCGAGTAAAATGTAAATCGTCAATGGATATGGTTTGTAAAATCTTCTAGAGTTGTGCCAAGAACATTATAATAAAATTTATCTTCACCAATCACTAACACTAAAGTTGTTCAAGTATAATGGGAAGTAGGGTAAGAAAAAAACTGAATAATCCGATCAACTGTGAATTAAAATAACCCAAATAATAAACCTAAAGTTATTCAAGGGCCAGTTTGGTAAAACAATAGATTTTAAAAAAATACTTTTAATTGTGCTGAATGAAAAATTTGTTGAAGCGTAAAATAGCAGAGTGTTTGGTAAACTATAATTTTAAAGTATTGTAATTTGAAAAAACTATATTAAAATATATGGTAAACTATATGACTGAATTATTATACAAATATAAAATGACCAAAATATATTTCATTATACAATTACGTATATTTATAGAAAAAGCTTATTAGTAATTTTTACAAAAATTGATATGGAAATAAACACAATTAAATTAGTTACTCAATTTATTTTATTTTATTTTATTTTCATCTGAATTTAAAATTTTAATAAATAATCAATTTGGTTACTTTAAATAATTAATTTGAGGAGTATTTTAGTCAATTATGATTTAAATATATTAATAATTTTTTTAAAAAAAAATAATTTAAAAAAATTCAATTAAATATATAGCATTTTTTTAAGTTAGTGTATTATAACTATTATAATTTATTTATTAAAAGATAATATAAATTCATGTATAATCTAAAAGCTAAAGCTATCTTAGATTGTAATTTTGTCAAAAATTATTGAATAATCTGATTTTTAAATTTTTATCAAACATCTTTTAATTTATAGATTTTTTGAAAAATACTTTTAGCTCGTTAAGAATCTAAAACAAACTGACTCAAGTATATTGGGGAGGAATTGAAAGAAATTTGAAGTTATTTGAAACCTAAGAAGAAAAAGAAAGGGAAATCTTAGTGGTAGGTTCATGAATCTAGAAAGAATGGAGTTAAAATGAGAATATGGAAAAGTAAAAGAGCAGAATAGCAAGAGTTCCTTTATAATATTCCCACTCAGCAACCACTGGGAGAAAGTGAATAAAGAGTTTTGCAGAACCGAGTAGACGTATTTAATTCTCACAACCTCCAAGCCAACTCCCAAATATTCTGTACTTCCAATGCTTTCTTTCTGCCCTCAAACCCTAGAAAAATTTCACCTTTAGATTTGCAAACGGGGTTCTTTCACAAGCTCTAGAGACCAACCCAGTTCGCCAAACTCAGATTCAGGTCCGACCCATTTCTAACCATGGCTTCATCATCCATTTCCTGGCAGTTCCCCTCTTTTTCACTCCTCATTCTCTTCTTTAGAGCTTCAGCTTTGGACTCAAATTTCTCATTTTTTTTCCCACAGTTTGGTAAAGATCCTAAACTTGAGTCCAGAATCGATCTGTATGGTGATGCAAAGGTCGTTATTGGTGATTATGCTGTTCAACTCGCTGGTCCAGCGAGTTCTTTCGCTGGCCGAATCGTTTACAAGAAACCCATCAAGCTTGTTGAAGGTAAGCCTCAGAAATTGGTGTCGTTTTCGACTTTTTTCTCTTTCTCTCTTTCCTCTGGAAGCGGGAATGGTTTGGCCTTTGTTATGCTTCCGAGTAGTTTTAGTGTTAAAACTTTCTATAATAGCTCATTTGGGCTCCCAGTGGGATTTGTTGAGAAGGGTAAATTTAAGATTGTTGTTGTGAAGTTTAGTTCCTTTAAGGATGATAAGAATGATGGCTTGGTGAAAATTCATGCTGGAATCGATGTGGGTAGTTTTGTATCAGCTAAAGTAAGGAACCATTCAACCATTGATTTGATTCTTGATGATGGGAACAAGTCATTTGCTTGGATTGATTATGAAGCTGGTTCTAAAAGATTAGAAGTTAGGATAAGTCGATTTGGTAATGTCAAGCCATCTGACCCTTTGTTCTGGTACCCAATTGACTTATCAAGAATGTGGGAGAATGAAGAAGCTTTGGTGGGTTTCAGCTCTGATAATGGGAACTCTTCTCAAACATGTTATATCTACTCTTGGAGATTTGAGCAAAGACATGTTCCTCAATGGATGCATTCTGAGCCATTGGATCCCAAGGCCTTAGCTAAGGATTCTAAGCCTTTGAAAGTTGAAAAGAGGAAAGATTGCCTAACGAAAATTCTTGCTGCCATGATTTTTGGGGCTGCCTGTGGAGCATTAGCAGCGTTAACTGTCTTGTATCTGTGGACCATATTTGCAAGTAAACGTCCTGTGATGCCTGAAGAGTTGGTTGTAAAGCCTGTGGATTTAAAGTACAAGAAAGTCAAAGTAGTAGAAGTAGATAAAGCCATCGAAGATGGTAAGTAGTAGAGATGTTTGATGACGAAGATATATTGTATTGTATGCTGTGCTGTAAATCGGTCTTTGGTTTTTTCTTCGTCTTTCTCTTATTTTTGGTATTTTCAGGTTTTGTTATGTTATTAACTCGTGATGTGGCAATTAAATTTGTCAAAATGGTAGCAGTAGATTTTGTTACATATTTATCCAGTGTTTGGAGGACTTGGATTCCACTTTGAACTGTGGAAATGAAATATTCTACTATTTAATCCTGCCTTTTTTTTTCTTGTGCCATAAAATCAGAATAATGTAAATAAATTGATTTCTCTTTTTGTGGGTTGGAAACGCTTGGAATAAATGTCATTAGTGACAGGTGGTACCAAACAAATTCATCTTAAACATTCATAAAAACTAGGCCAAAAATCTTGTGGTTATTAATAATCGAATTACAAACCTTAGAAGGCCAGAAGTCCGTGTTGCTGACATTCAACCTTACAAACCTTATTCCTAAAGCCAGCATAGCCTTCTTGCTTGGTTTACCTTTTGCGTACACAGAGTGGCAAGTGTCATATCACTTTCAGAGAACAAATTAATAAATAAATAAAGATAGTACTGAATACGAATAGCACCGCTTAAAATTATGGCATTTGCTGCTGCCTAGTATATAACTTCCAATTAGACAAAGTCCAACCAGGTGCAAGTCCCACCATTGCCCCTTGAAAAAATAAATAGAATTTCACAACATTTGTGAGGCAATTCTCCTAGAAACATATGAATTACTGGTAGTAGTAGTTCAAAAAAGGAAAAATAAAATTAGTTCTTTTACTGGGGGAGCAAATTTGCAATTGCGAGGCAATCCCTCTAGAAACACATGTTAATGGTAGCCAATAGATGAAATAAGAAGCAAAGGAAAAACAATGATAAAAGCTCTAAATGTATAGCGACACACTTAGTGTCGAGTTAAGTGGTGTGGTATGGTTGAATGTCAAAAAGAGCGAATAGAGTGTGATCATTCAGCAGAAGACAATATGGCAAATATGTGGGTTGATTTCGGGTTTCCATTAAACTTTGTACTTATCATCAAGAAATAGCCTTAGAAAACAATGGGTGTTGAAGGCTTACGCAGACAAATTCATAACCTATGTGGGCCTGTAAATTGAGGGGGAAGACACCGAACGATTCTTCTTTGAGTCTAGCCCTACTCTGCACTCCAGGACTACTCTGGAGAGTGCAGCAGACTTCTAATATTGCTATGTGGCAAATTCATGAACTGGAATAGTGTCGAGTACAGTGGTATGGTATGGTTGAATGTCAAAGAGAGCGAATAGAGTGTGATCATTCAGCAGAAGACAATATGGCAAATATGTGGGTTGATTTCGGGTTTCCTTTAAACTTGGTACTTATCATCAAGAAATAGGCTTAGAAAACAATGGGTGTTAAAAGGCTTACGCAAACAAATTCATAACTTATATGGGCCTATAAATTGAGGAGGAAGACACAAAACGATTCTTCTTTGAGTCTAGCCCTTCTCTGCACTCCAAGACTACTCTGGAGAGTGCAGCAGACTTCTAATATTGCTATATGGCAAACTCATGAACTTGTGGTATGGTTGAATGTCAAAGAGAGCGAACAGTGTGATCATTCAACAGAAGACAATATGGCAAATATGTGAGTTGATTTCGGGTTTCCATTAAACTTGGTAGTTATCATCAAGAAATAGGCTTAGAAAACAATGGGTGTTAAAAGGCTTACGCAAACAAATTCATAACCTATGTGGGCCTGTAAATTGAGAGGGAAGACACCAAACGATTCTTCTTTGAGTCTAGCCATTCTCTGCACTCTAGGACTACTCTGGAGAGTGCAGCAGACTTCTAATATTGCTGTGTGGCAAACTCATGAACTGAAATAGTGTCGAGTACAGTAGTAGTGTGGTATGGTTGAATGTCAACGAGAGCAAATAGAGTGTGATCATTCAACAGAAGATAATATGGCAAATATGTGGGTTGATTTTGGGTTTCCATTAAACTTGGTACTTATCATCAAGAAATAGGCTTAGAAAACAATGAGCATTAAAAGGCTTACGCAAATAAATTCATAACCTATGTGGGCTTATAAATTGAGGAGGAAGACACCAAACGATTCTTATTTGAATCTAGCCCTTCTCTGCACTCCAGGACTACTCTGGAGAGTGCAGCAGACTTCTAATATTGCTGTGTGGCAAACTCATGAACTGGAATACTGTCTGAGTACTGGTATGGTTAAATGTCAAAGATAACGAATATGGTTAAATGTCAAAGATAACGAATAGAGTGTAATCATTCAGCAGAAGACAATATGGCAAATATATAAGTTAATTTTGGATTTCCATAAAACTTAATACTTATCGTCAAGAAATAGGCTTAAAAAACAATGGAGGTTAAAAGGCTTACACAAACAAATTCATAACCTATGTGAGCCTGTAAATTGAGGGAGAAGACACCAATCAATTCTTCTTTGAGTCTAGCACTTCACTACTCTAGCAGTGCAGACTTCAAATATTACTGTGTGGCAAATTCATGAACTGGAATAGTAATAGGTTTCGGACAATACTGTGCATCATAAGAAACCAATTAATTTTCCATAGATCGAATTGTAGATTAATCATATGATGAGCGCCGAATATTCATAAGCTAGATGATACATGCAAAATTCAAAGAAACCAATTCTATAGATAGAATTGTAGATTTTGGCCAGGAAAGCATATGCTTAATTAGTTAAACAAAAACATCCTATAAACATATTAGAAGAAAGTAAACATTTCTCAAATATCCCACGTCTCATTACAACATAAGAAATAAAACCAAAGCATGAAAAACTGATTGTGACACATATAATGTCCTACAAAGCTACCGGAAACAACCCATCGCCATGCCAGAGACCGGCAACCGGAAGTTGCGGTTATAATAGCATCCATATTTTCCTACATCAAACTATCCAAACTGCCATAAAATGTTCATCACCTTCAAATCTCTTGAGGTTCCTCCTCTTCCTCATCATAGTAATCCTCCTCCTCGGCCGTTGCATCCTGGTACTGCTGGTACTCGGACACAAGATCGTTCATGTTGCTCTCCGCTTCAGTGAATTCCATTTCATCCATACCCTCACCAGTATACCAATGCAAGAAAGCCTTTCTCCTGAACATAGCAGTGAACTGCTCGCTTACACGGCGGAACATCTCCTGAATGGAAGTAGAGTTACCAATGAACGTTGACGCCATTTTCAGTCCTGTGGGTGGGATGTCACACACGGTGGACTTCACATTGTTGGGGATCCACTCAACAAAATACGAGGAATTCTTGTTCTGGACATTGATCATCTGCTCATCAACTTCCTTCGTGCTCATCTTTCCTCTGAACATGGCAGATGCGGTGAGGTAACGACCATGGCGGGGATCGGCAGCACACATCATGTTCTTAGCATCCCACATTTGCTGGGTAAGCTCAGGGACAGTCAAGGCTCTGTACTGCTGGGAACCACGGGATGTCAGAGGAGCAAAACCCACCATGAAAAAGTGGAGACGAGGGAAGGGGATAAGGTTTACGGCAAGCTTTCGGAGGTCAGAGTTCAGCTGACCAGGGAATCTCAAGCAACAGGTGACACCGGACATTGTTGCGGAAATCAAATGGTTCAAATCACCAACTACACAACCCAAAAAACACAATAACCAACAATCATGAACAATGATCTCAATTCAAATATTAAACTAGATATGCTTAAAAGATAACCAGGTATTGCAAGACTGAAACAACAATCAAAAGTCAAGAAAAACAAAATAACAAAAAATCAAGATTAAACCAGATCCGCTCAATATCAATGCAGAATACCCGCTTAGAAGATCACATTATAGCCATCAAATAAACAAAACAAATGCGGAAACCGACCTCGAAGATTATACTAGCTCCGTTTAAAAGACATACAAATACCCATTTTCTAATGCAACACTAATCCCATTTGAAACAATTGCGAATAATAAAAAATACAGCAAATCCGCAAAAAATACGATAAAATTTCAGATGATTAAACTAGATCTGATTCAAAGAAACGTAGAACACCAAGATCTAACACAAATAGTTAAGAAACTTACAGCTAGGGGTTGTGAGTTTCAAGGTGCGGAAGCAAATGTCGTAGAGTGCTTCGTTGTCAAGAACCATGCACTCATCGGCATTTTCAACGAGCTGGTGAACAGACAACGTAGCGTTGTACGGCTCAACGACTGTGTCAGAAACCTTAGGGGATGGGAAGACTGAGAAAGTAAGCATCATCCGATCAGGGTATTCCTCTCTGATCTTCGAGATCAAAAGGGTACCCATTCCAGAGCCAGTCCCTCCTCCAAGAGAATGACAAACCTGGAAACCTAAAAACCCAAATCACAAACCCAGATCAGTAACCAAAAAAATGCAAGACGAAGAAAAAGAAAACAAAAAACAGAGAAGGAAAAACAATTCAACAAACACCTTGAAGGCAATCACAGTTCTCAGCCTCCTTGCGAACCACATCGAGAACCGAATCGATCAACTCGGCTCCTTCGGTGTAGTGACCCTTAGCCCAGTTGTTCCCGGCACCGGACTGGCCGAAAACGAAGTTATCGGGCCTGAAGATCTGGCCGTAGGTACCAGATCTGATGCTGTCCATGGTCCCAGGCTCGAGATCCATGAGAACAGCTCTGGGCACGAACCTACCACAACTGGCTTCGTTGTAGTAGACATTGATCCTCTCGAGCTGGAGATCCGAGTCCCCCTGGTACTTCCCGGTGGAGTCGATGCCGTGCTCGGCGCAGACGACCTCCCAGAACTTGGCTCCGATCTGGTTACCGCATTGGCCTCCCTGGATGTGAAGAATCTCTCTCATTTTCGATACCCTAAAAGTAAAAACCCAAAGAGACAAAGAGACTTAGAGAGAGAAAGGGGTTTGAGAGAGAGAGAGAGAGAGAGAGAGAGAGAGAGAGAGACTGGAGATTGAAATTAGGGTTAAGAGTGGGGACGGAGGATTCTTTCTTTATAGAAAAAGGTTAGAGGCTGGTTCAAACGGCTCAATTTGATATTTTTGGTTTTTTTTTTTGTGTTTAGGAGAGAGAAAGTAGAGATAGAGAGAGTGGGATTTGAGACTGTTATCCCTTTTTTTTTGTTTTTGTTTTTTTCTTTTTCAGTTTTTAAATATTATTTTATTATATTTTTGAATTTTAGTGGAAATGAGTTGTGATTTTCAAACCGACGGAGAGAACCAACGGTCAGATTGAGCTGGATCGGCCGAGGTTGTGTCCCTTTTTTGAAATTCAAATTTTATTTCATTAGAGAGCCAGCTGTACTTGTGCATACACAACCACCAATAATTCCAAAATAGGAACTGCCGTTGGTTTTTTTTTTTTTTTTCTCTCTTTTCTTTCGTTTTTTTTTTCATATTTACTAAAAAAAAATTAAAAGGGAAAAGGACAGGTACAGCCTCGAAACTTAATTTAATTACCAAGCTGGCAGAAGAAGGGCATACTGGTCATTTTATTTTCCTTCATCCCCTGGTCCTTCTCGAAATATAATGAAAAAATAGACTTAGAGGAGGAAAAACTTGAAAAGATATGACAACAAGTTTTTCAAAAGAAAAAAAATATATATGTATCATTTATTCACTTTGCCCAGAGCCTGCAACTTACTTTATTTAATGTTAATTTGACCTTAAGTAGACTTTTATTGGATTTTGGATGACGAGTAGTGTTATTTTTTCTTATTAAAAAAAGAAAAAAGTAGATGACAAATTCAGTTGTACGCTATAATAATACTATAATAATATTATTATTATTATAAAGCTATGTTACAGGTGGTGTGGTAGCGTAACGTCAAGGAAGCGCAAAAAATAATGATGACAATGTATATTATTATTTTTCTTTTTTTCGAATTGTGTATGTTATAATTATTGTGACTATGACTTGTGTTAGTCCTAATAAGTCCCGCGCTTGATTCAAAATTAAATAAATAAACAAGACCCGCCCTAAAAATAAACAAATTCGAATCAAAGAAAATTCTCCTGTTTAAGCAAAATGACATTAATGTCCACCAGATCTATCATTGCAAAATTGAGTCATCAACCGCAAATCTATTAAAATTGGCCCTCAAATATTATATTATCAAATCTATTAAAATTGGCCCTCAAATATTATATTATTATTGTTCAACAATTTTTCTGTGGTAGACTTAAAAAAATCTCCCAAATAAACAACAGAATGTTTCTTTAAGAGATGATGACAATATTAGTATGTGACATTCGGCCTATTACAGATAGTGGTTCTCAATTGCAACACAAGCCGACTCCTATAATTATTGTGACTATGCATCAACCAAGATATCAACCAACCATGCAAATAATAGAATAGATTGGAATTGGATTATTTGCGTATGGTGCAATTATTGCATGGTCCACCATACTTTATCCAATCTTTTATTACTACCAAGTCTCATTAAATGAAAGGCACATGAACAACCATACTGCAATTTTTATTTTTGATATTATGCAAATAACAGCAGAGAATTTTCCTTTTTTTTTTTTAAAAAAAAAAAAAAACACATTATTAGACAACTCATCCGGCAAAAATTAAAGGCTGCCTAGTCCAACATTGTACTAATTGAATTGAACTTGGACAAGTCTTTAATCATTCAGTGAAATACCAAAACTTATGGTTTAAGTCTAACACCGTTAAGAAGTTTTACAATGCAATTGACAGTTGACTTCGTACAAGTTGTTAACCAAACATGAAAATCAACTTTGTAAATCATTTTGGTTTAGACTACTGACTCAGTTTTGTAGTTTTGTGCTAACTCGTCACCTCAGAGCATTAGCTCTTACTCTTAAGTCTCGAAATTCGTGGAAAGGCCACAAAACTCTAAGCCTGGTATACTCCTACAAAGTTCTAAGGTGAAACGAAAGCTGTGCACGTTTTGTCCAAAGCCATGGTTTATTCATTCTCTTATTGAGTTTGGTTCTAGTTTCTAGTCTACCACTCATAACCAAAATTTTCGAGTAACCACAGTCAACAGCAATTTGAGTAATCATCAAGAAATGACAACAATTATCGTATAGAACTAAGAAAATACTGTGTGAACAATATATACAATAAAATTGTGCCAATTACCAATAAATTCAATAGACAATTAGTACAAAAGGAAAACTTCAAGAACTACAGGATTAGGTAGTGAAAATACATTTTCTACTAGTACACTTCGTTTTCTTCGCAAAAGTATAATTCAAATGAGATTATTTGAGGCTATGATTCCCTATGGAGTGGGAATGTTCTGCAGTAGAGATGTTATTACAGATTTGTATATGTAAACAGATGTTAAACATATCAATAAGGAACAATTTACATGTATGAGAGCTATATACGTACATGCAGTCCAAAGTTGATATGTGGACCTTTGATTGTTAGAAATCAGAAATGATGATGCTTAGTGGTAAAAGTTCGGACTTGTATGTTTGGGTTTTGGTTAGTGCACTTAGTCCATGTCTTGCTACAATATACCTGTTTCATAACAACCGGGTTTAAACACTCTCGTTGTGTTAAGATAAATGGCAAGCTGCAAGCATCGCTGGGTAGCCTCTTCAAAAATGATGGCAAAATGTTCTCATCTTTGAAGCACTATAATCACCTTAACAGCACTAATGTGTTCTCTAAGCATTTGGCAAAACAAAACTTCAAGTCCAATTTTCAAACAAAAAGAACATTAGCCATTTTAACATGAATTTTATTTAAAAGATAAAGTAACTCATCCACTGACACTGCTTCCAATTAAATACATAATGAATTGAAACATGCCCATAAGTGTGCATACTACGAAAGTTAAAGTTCCTCCAAGAATTAAACCCTTCTCAATCAAAGTATCAACTCTCCAAAATCCTTTGTTGGGGTTTGTTTATACCAGCACGCTTCGCTAAAATTGGTACCAAAAAGTACTCATCTTTCAAGAAATCAATTCAAGCTGCTCAACTAACTTATATCTGTCTTCATTCAGAATCGACAATGCGTTTGCGACTAGCAGAAGCCCTTCTAGAAAAGTCCAGAACCCCATTTTCTGAAATCACAAGAGGGTTCCAACAATTCATCCTCCACAAGAACAAACTCAATTAAATACATAATGAATTGAAACATGCCTAAAAGTGTGCATGCTACGAAAGTTGGAGTTCCTCCAAGAATTAAACCCTTCTCAATCAAAGTATCAACTCTCCAAAACCCTTTGTTGGGGTTGTTTATAAACCAGCAAGCTTCGCTAAAATTAATGGCAAAAAGTTCTCATCTTTCAAGAAATCAATTCAAGCTGCTCAACTAACATATACCAGTCTATAAGGCAAACATTTCATCAACTGGAATCACCGTAACAGCACTAAATTTTTGTGAAGTTGAGTAGTCTAAGCATTTGACATGACAAAGAACCAAAACTCTATTCCAATTTCCAAATAAAAAGAAAATTAAACATTTTAACATAATTAAAAAAAAAAAGTAACTCGTACACCGACAATGACTTTGTTCAGATCATGCTCAAAAGGAAGAAATTAAACAAGAAATCCTTGTGGCGAGGCCAGAATTTGTGTTCAAAGCCTAAAGATGAGAAACTCAGATTCAGTTCAAACCCATATTTGTAATAATAACTACTTAATCATTGAGATGCTATACAACTAGAGTCCCCCCCCCCCCACCAAATACATAAATCGCTAATTTATTTCACCAACTGGGTAATCTCCACTTCACTAACCCCACATACATCATAAATATTCAAGAGAAAATTAAGAACATACAACTGGGTTCAATGTATTACATAGATAAGCCCTAGAGTGAGTGAATCATATATACTTCTAAGAAACTGAACAAACCCAGTTTTGAAATTTCCTTACTCAAATTAAACATCATGTTAAACAACAATAAGATTAAGTATTTTCGTGGAAAAAATTACAGAATCGTATGTACCAGTCAAAAGAAGAAAGCTGTTCCAGCAAAGCGTAGCCTCGATCCTGGACTTTAGTGGGAAGAAATCCAGGAGAGAAGAAAACCCTTGTGGCGAACAGAAGAAATCAAAATAGAAATCAATGAGAGAAAGAAACCCCTCTATCACTCTATGACGAACAAAATAAACCAGAAAAGCTTTTCCAAATAATTTTATTTTTTTTAGAAAAAAAAAGAGTGATGGTATAAAATAGAGAAAACCCAAATAAACGAGATAAAAAAATCAAGATTACAAAATCAGATCCCAAATGATAAAGACTGAAGTGATGGCATCAAATACAGAAAACCCAAATAAAAGAGAGAACAAAATCAGATCTCAGCGAAATGTAATCTTCTTCAATTCCTTGCAGAAAATTGCAGATAGATAACGCAGTATTTTAGTAACATCATAGATCCAGTAAATTCGGATAAATAAAATCAACTAAAAAAAGGGGGGAGCATCTCAGAGAACAGAAAACTTCCCCATGAGATTCTTCACTGACAATCAAAGTGCAAGGATAACAATTTTAAGAGACTCATCAACGATGCTCTAAAAATGAAAATCAGAAGCCCCAAATCATCATAGGAAAATGATAGGAATTGATAAGCTAATTAGGGTTAGGGTTAGGACCTCAATGTGACTCTGTATTTCCAGGTATATAAAGGGACGATGCCAGATTCGGCTTTGCCCTAAAAGACCTGTTTGGCCATGGTTATATCTTATCCTCGTCCGTTGATTATGGATACCGCTATCCAGTTTAGGTTAGCACAAACAATTACTCGTGTTAGTCCTAATCTTTGGATGTCTCTATATATTTGACCCTAACCCTTTTTCTTTTTGGCAATTAAATCCCTAATCTTTGTATTTTAGTGAAAGCATGTCCCTGGAGTTGTTATGCTAAGGATATTAATTTCATTCGTTTACTCGTGGGTAAGATAGGATTATACCCAATTTATTAAGGTTTAGAATATGGTTTGGATACAAAATTTAAAATTCGACTCGGCTATGCATAGGGCAAGTATATAGGGATACCTGCCCCTAATACCCGATCAAAACCTACCCAATCATATGTACTAAAAATTTAAAAAGAAATAACAAAAAATGTGTCAAATATATATAGATAAAAATATGCATATTGTGGGGCCCGTTCCTGAACCTTATACCACGAGAAGGGCCACGCGGATCGCACGTGATATCGCCATCGGCCTTTAGGTCTTCCAAACGTAGGGGTCAGAAGTCCCCGGGGCCCCATAATTGATCCCAGACGGTCCAGCCAGTCAGACCCCAACTGCGACAGCTGGCGTTCTGAGGCCCCGAGGGTCGGCTGTCTAGGAACAGCGATCCTTACCCCAACAGTTGAAGGGGTCAGAAGCCCCAATGGTCTTCAGACTGGGTACAATCGAAAGCAGCCCCTCCGGCACCAGACCCGGACAGAGCATTTAATGTGTTTCTGGGTAGGTGCGTGTGCAGGGACAAGCCGTCCTGACAGAACGGCGATTTGCCCAAATCTCGCTCCTGACAGATTGAAGCAGGAGAAGGCGGCGAAAGTCAGGCCACGGTAGCACAGAAGAGATCACAGAAATCTCGGCCCGTCACGGCTAAAAAAGATCTTGAGGTGAAAGGTACTCATTATTTTTTCCTGAGAGAGAGAACCATGCTATTCGGATCGGGGGACTACATATATTGAAGCCATGCGTTCCCGAGAGGGGCATGTAAAAAATACAAAAAAAACAGATAGATATCCATACTGATATTTTTCTCCTTGCTATCAAAACGCAGAGAAAACCACTGACTTAAGCATCGGAGAGTCTTTGCAGGTAGCCACCCCCGCCTCTCCGATCTTGCTTAGAGTTCAGAGAGTTTTGAGACAGCAAGGACACGTGGACAGTTGGAGAATCCAGCATCAGCAGTTCGAGACACGTGGACGACTAGTGAGAAACCGCTCCAACAGTTTGGCGCCGTCTGTGGGAACACAGGTTGAGCGTGGAAAAGAGAGTGAGAAACTCGCAACCGCGCCCTCCTCGAACAAAAAAGCCATACAACGTCTGATGGCACCTTCAAGAATGACAACCAGGAGCACCCATCCTGATGCCGAAGGAAGCTCCCGAGAGGAACGACCAGATCTGGGACAGAAGCTGGATCAGGTGCTTGCCGCACTGGCGGAAACAAACAGAAAGGCAGAGAGGGCCCACGAGGCCGTCCTGGGTCTAAGGGACGAGGTCGCAGAGGTACGCAGAGATAATGCTCGCCTCGAGGGTC
>JXTB01000542.1:0-55146 GCA_002914805.1 Parasponia andersonii | reverse complement strand
TGGCCGGATTGGATTCGTCACTGGATACGACGACTGCCCCGAACCCTTCCCCGATTGAGACCTCGGGGCTAGGCTCAATGACCGGGGCTTCCGGAGTTTGACCTGGCGGACCAGCAGCAGGAGTAAGTTCCGCAGCACCAGGAGCAGACGTAGAGGGTCCATCCTTTTCTGCCGCAAGCATCTCCAACACGTCCGATGGATATACAATTTTGATCTCATCCTCGAGCTGCTGCATGTAATGCTTGATGGAGTAGTGGTCCCTCTCGACGCCTTTCCGATCGTCAAATTGGTCTGGTGTTACCACCTCGGCATGATCTTCGAATTCTCTGTTCTCCCAGCCAGACCTATAACTTTCCGCAGAAAGAACGTCCACCTGCTTCTGGTACCTAATTTTCAGCTTCTCCGCGTCCGCCAGTCTGTCCTTCAGCGCCGCCAGCCTGAGTTCCGCCTGCCGTTGCGATAAGTCGATCAACAAAGAATTAATACCAGCGAGGTCCGCACAATGCTTACGAGATGCCTCCACCCGAGCGCCCATCAGATTTTTATGGTCCAGAAAAAGATGTCGGTTTACCTCGTGGGACCGATCGAGCCTGCGTTGCAGAGCATGGGCTTCAAGTTTGGCTGCCGCCTCAACTTTCCTCGCTTCCTTGGCGTCCTCGACAGCCTGGTCTCGAGCGATGAAGGCCAATCCCATCTCTGCCCCCGCACTCTGAAGCTCTTGCTCTTTGATCCTCAGCTCGCCCTGAGCCACCCTGGCGGCTTCGGAATGAGCAAACTTGTCCGCCTCCGCTTGAGCTAGTCTCGCCGCTAGCTCCTCGCTCCTGGCCTTCTCAATACTCATGGCATGCGCCACCGTGCTGCTAACCCTCGCTTCTTCGAGGCCTCGATATGTGTCAAAATCAGACCTCAATTCGGCGAGGGTGTCCTCACTGCGCTCTGCCAGTGCGGAGCGGGAGCTCAGCTCCTCGGTCAGACCCTTGACACGGTCAGAATAGAAAGACCGGATGGCGGATAGCTGCGAGTTAAGCAATAAAGGAGGGGGTCAGCATTAGTCAGAGACGTTGACAAAACAGAAAAAACTCCCAAGTATGACAAACCTGCGCGAAAGTGCGGGTGGTGAGTAGCTCGATATTTTCTGGAGTAAGGGCCTCCAGCTCCGGCTCCGTGGCTGGATCACCCCTTTGAGTAATATTCACGCCCGGGGAGTGCGGCCCCTCCTCGACGGTCATTGGAATACCCCCTCCATCCGCCGGGCACACCTCCTCCGGAGCAGGGGCAATTGGGACAGAGGAAGGCCCGGAGCCGTCAGAAGCGCCGTCGAGGACGGGGAGAGGCAGCACACCTCCTCTGGACTGGCTGCAGCGTGCTGACCTTTTCCTCCTTATAAGGGTCAGCGTCGCCCCATCGTCTTCACTATCAGACGAGAGGACGACCCTGCCCCTCTTCTCCACCCTGACCTCTTCCTCATTTGATGAACCGACCTCGCGTTGCCGTTTCGTGGGGACCAGAGGAGGAGAGGAGAGTCTGGATTTCAGTCTCGGAGTTCCCCCACTGAGGTCGGCGATCTCTCTACCGAGGCTAGCGGCACCCGATTTCGAGCCAGAGTCAGGGGTGGGGGAGATCACTGCTGCAGACCCCTCGGCCGGACCAGGCGTCGCCGCCATTTCCCTGCGCGAGGCCAAAAAGGGAGGCGGCCCCCCGGCTGGAGACCTACCGGCGTCAAGACGAGGAGCCACTGATTCAGCTCCCCCCATATGCACCACAAGGCTCCGACCAGCGGACGTTTTAGCTTGAGCTTTCGACGCCGCGATTTTCCCTTTGATGGGAGAAGGGCCAGCAGATGGGCCCGTCTCAGAGCCTATGGAAAATAGACGACGAAGTTAGTCCGCAATTACGGCCCGACCCGCGAAGATGCAAAGACTTAAAAACAAACTTACCCCTAACCCTCTTGGGGGCGGCGCTTTCTTCCTCGCGGAACCTGACGCACTCCGTGGCCACCAGCCTCATGGCCTCCTCGAGTTCGAGGTTTGACGGCGCTACCAGGTCGTTGGTGCCCGCCAGCTAGTTTGAGGCCGCAACCTGCCGACTCACCATAGTGATCCGGTCACTTTCGTCTCGGCGGAATCGGTTCAAGGCGGAGGCGTCGAGCCGGCTCCTCAGATGCTTGGTGATGACCCAGGTGTCTAAAGGAAAAGGGAGGTATGAGACCATCCTGGGCATCAGGTTCATCGTCAGAGGGTTGAGGACGGCTTGAATATGCCAGCATTCCCCTGGGGAGCTGAAGATAACGATCCCCTCGAGACCTTTGAGCCGCCCAGCCGATAGGTGCGGCTCGAACCTGCTTTCTTCTGCTGAGGCTGCACAGGGCAAAGTAACATGAGCAATGAAACCATGAGAAAACTTAGACCCAAAGGTCGTAGTCCGATGCTTACTCTGCAAGAAGACTGAGGGAACCTGGAAATGTTCTCCGTTCACCCAAGGGGAGCACCACGCCCCTCCTACGGCATAAAGCCTGGCGTGAGAGTCCCATTGTTTGTCCGACCGCGGCAATCCCCAAAAGATGTGGCGTCCAGGCAGCGGCTGGAGGTAGAAGGTGGGGTAAGAGCTCTTCTTAGGAATGAGAACAAGTTTGTAAGCGTAGAAGACCACCTCCAGGTCAATGTGCATATTGTAGATAACTGACAGGGCAGAGAGCCCCATCAGAATCATAATCCCATTGGCATTCAGTTGCATTGGGTGGATTCCTGTCAGGGCAAAAAACTGATGGACTAGAGGGGAAGAGGGAATCGCAGGCAATCCAGGTGCTTCCTGCCCAAAACAATGGAACCCTCGGGGGCGCAGGGCCGCAGGTACCAGTCTGCGGGGCCTTTGACTCTTTGAAGCGTCACTCCTCCGGGGAAGCAGAGCTGCCTCCTCAATGAGTCCAACTCTGAATCTGTAATAGACTGCAATTCCTGATTTTGATTCGAAGCCATTGTTCCGAAAGACGACTGAGAGGGTAAAAGTTTTTGGAAGAGAAGGAAGCAGAAATCTTGAAATGTTGAGAGATTGGGGGGATGGAAAACTTTGGTAAAACGACAGATAAACACAGTAGCGGCTTTTAAAGGAGAGAAGCCGAAAAGTTTTTCTGGAAGAGGAGAGAATAAAAGAAACCGAACAGCCAAAATTTCGAATTTCAAACAGATCCCGTGATGAGAGATGGCGTGTCACCACATCGGGAAAAGCGAGCCACGTGCGTCCCTCATATTGGAGAAGCGAAGAGACGGTTTCCCCACTTGATAGATGCGAGTCTATCAAATAGGGAAATGGGGGCAGTTGTTGGGTTCGTTCCTGAACCTTATACCACGAGAAGGGCCACGCGGATCGCACGTGATCTCACCATCGGCCTTTAGGTCTTCCAAACGTAGGGGTCAGAAGTCCCCGGGGCCCCATAATTGATCCAAGACGGTCCAGCCAGTCAGACCCCAACCGCGACAGCTAGCATTCTGAGGCCCCGAGGGTCGGCTGTCTAGGAACAGCGACCCTTACCCCAACAGTTGAAGGGGTCAGAAGCCCCAATGGTCTTCAGANGTGCGTGTGCAGGGACAAGCCGTCCTGACAGAACGGCGATTTGCCCAAATCTCGCTCCTGACAGATTGAAGCAGGAGAAGGCGGCGAAAGTCAGGCCACGGTAGCACAGAAGAGATCACAGAAATCTCGGCCCGTCACGGCTAAAAAAGATCTTGAGGTGAAAGGTAATCATTATTTTTTCCTGAGAGAGAGAACCATGCTATTCAGATCGGGGGACTACATATATTGAAGCCATGCGTTCCTGAGAGGGGCATGTAAAAAATACAAAAAAAAACAGATAGATATCCATACTGATATTTTTCTCCTTGCTATCAAAACGCAGAGAAAACCACTGACTTAAGCATCGGAGAGTCTTTGTAGGTAGCCACCCCCGCCTCTCCGATCTTGCTTGGAGTTCAGAGAGTTTTGAGACAGTAAGGACACGTGGACAGTTAGAGAATCCAGCCTCAGCAGTTCGAGACACGTGGACGACTGGTGAGAAACCGCTCCAACACATATTTTATTACATTTCGATTTTTTACTTGTAACAGCCTCTCTTTTTTTTTTTTTTCGGGGGGAGATAATTAGCAGGTAGGGTAGTGGAATAGAAAAACTTGACTCATACCCTACACATTGCCATCCCTGCCTTAGATATACCCATTCTTTTTTTTTTTTTTTGTGTGAAATGCTCACATGCACAAACTAATCTATTTCTTCAGAGATATTTCATAAAATTTTGGGATAATAACATTAAAATATCTCAATTTTTTATTTTTTTGCGAAAAAGAAAATCTAATTTTTGAATATTTATAAAATAATACTCTCATTTTTTAATTTTTGTAAAATAATACACTTATTTTTGAATTCTACAAATTAATACCCTAAAAATTAAAATTCTTGTAAATTAATACACTAATATTTGAAATCCTTATATATTTATAACCTTAATGCCCAATTAATTAATTTTAATAATAAAAAAAGGTAATAGCTATCATAAACTTAATTAGAACTTGTTAAATAATAATAAAATTTATAAAAAATATTTGTAGTTAGCTTATTTTACTTTTCATTTAAAAAGAAAAAGTAAAAAAATTAGAACGAGAGGTAAAAATAATTATTTTTTTTTAAATATGAGAATTAAAAAAAATATGTTTACATAAATCGGAAATATAAGGATATTAATTTACAAAAATTATAAATATGAGGGTATTAATTTAAAAAAAATCAAAAACATGGTTATTAATTTGTAAAAATTTAAAAGATATAGTATTTTTTCCAAAAAAAATTAAAAATTATGATATTTTTACGTTATTATCCCTAAAATTTTAGACAATTTAGGAACTTGAGAACCCTAATCATTGGACTTTGACTATGTTGCACTTACTTGTTGGCTTTGCACTCATTTTAGCTCCCTTAAAAAAAAATAAAAATAAAAGCTCGAGGAAATATCCATTTCAATAATATTTCTATAGAATTGGCCTTGAGTTGAGGTATTTTTGGGTAAAAATAACTTTTTATGAGTTTTTTTTATGATTTTTTTTTTTTTTTACGTTAGTCATAAAATTATTAACTACTTTTGTGACTTTCTTAACAGTTATAGGTTTTAGACCCGGTAATCATGAAAAATATCATGGTCACAAAATGCCATAAGTTTTATAGTAGTGTCAAAAAAGTCATCATGAGAAAGTCCTAAAATCTCATTTGGCACCAAAAAAAAAAAAAACACTCATAGATTTGTCCATTTCCCTGAAGGTTTGGCCGTATAGAATGATATTTAAGATAAAGGTAATATTAGGAATAGAAAGGAATGGAAAAGTTATCAGTATTTTTCAAAACTAATTAAGAGACAGTGCAAATTGGGTTTATTGTTTTATTGATTAATGCATCGAGATGGAAATAGATAAATCTATAAAATATGTATCTAGCTAATAAAAGTGTTTCTGTACGATCTAATCTAATTCATATGAATCAATCCAATGTAATTCGTAAAGTGTAAATATTTGCACATACGTAAATTATATTATATTGAATTTCTAAAATCTACCATTTTGCAAATTAAGTATATTTTTTATCTTGAAAATAACTTATTTAATCCAATCCACGCTTAAATTATATACAATATTATATATATATACATATATGTATATACATATTTATAATTCATATATGCAGTACAATTTTCTATTAATTATAGTTTAAGGTCTAGAATTTTACTATATAACCTCCATACATAATTAATACTTTTTAAAACGCAAAGGCCTATTAAAAAGTTTTGTGCAAATTAAATTCGATGTAATTTCTAAAATCCGCACTTAGTGCGATTCGGATGTAATATGCTAAAAAATTGGATTGGATTAAATGTATATCATTGTTAGACATTTAATCAGTTTGGAATGAATATTTTTAAAGTCAAAATTGTAACTAATCCATAACTATAAGTCAAATTTTGAAAACTAGAGATGTCAACGAAGGTCGAGGAGCTTTGTGAGTTTGCCCAAATTCAAAAAAAAAAAAAAAAAAAAAAGCAAGCCCACGTTATGTGGGTATGAACCGGCCCATTATATATATTATAGTAGGGATCGGGTTGGGTCTCAATTATATGCTCACAAGTTCGGTCCAATCTATATTTATATCGGCCCATACTAAGCTCATATTTAGTCACTCTATATATAATTTTAAATACATTTTTTAATTAAAATATTTTAAAAAATCTTAATTAAATATTTTTATTTATATGATTCTAATGTTATTTATTTACTTATTTTGTTTATTTTCAATTTATTCAAAATTTAAAAAATATGAATGGATTTTAGACCCATATTTGATATTTTAAAGTATAAATAACAATAAAATTAAGTCGACATTATGGCCCATATCGGTTTGCATAAGCATAACCTACTTAACTACGGTTTACTTAGGCCCGCATAAAATGTGGGCTAAACTCGTGGATCATGCCAGGTCATTTAGTAAGAATATGGGTCGAGCTTACCTAGGCTATATTTTAGGCAAGTCGGGCTTAAACTTGGCATAAAGTCTATATGGACTTATCAAATATGGGTCGCCCCGACCCGCTTCGACACACTTTATATCTTTATTAAAAACCAATAACTAATCTAAACCAATTGATTTTGGTTTAGTTGGTTGAAATTAATTTTTGAACATTCCTTGTACTTATAACTTAAAAGATAATGTTAGGAGTCCTAATTGTTATAAAAAGAAAAAGTTGTAATTATTGTCACTATTCAATTAGTATGTTAAAACTTAACATAAATACTCGCCCTAATATATATATATATTCACATAAAAAATTATTATAACAAGTATTTTATTTTATATAATTTATTCTCATTTATCTTTGCTAAAATAATGAATTTAGAAAATTATTTATACTTATATATTTAAATTATATCTAGTATATTATTGTGTTTAATATTTTATAATTATGAAAAAATCTAATATTTTTATCTTATGTTGTGACTATCAACGGGTAAGTATGGTTTATCCTCGTTCTTCGTACCACTCATGTATTTAAAATAATGATACAGAATTGCGATTAAAATAAAATAATAAAAAAAAAACTCTTTCGATAGGCCTCGTTGTTGTCCCTACGGAGGTGCAAGATAAAAATGCTTTTGATTCATAATAGCAAATTTGTCTCTACCTAACAAAAAAAAAAAGAAAACTCAATTTTCTAGAAGAAGAAGAAGAATGATTGAATTTTCTATGCAAAGTCTCAATGTCTCACTATAATTTTTGTTCCTTGGAAAAATGTACAAATTCCAAATTAACAAAGTGCACCCTACACATCAACTTGGAAGACAAGAAAGAAAATAAAGAGAGTTGTCAATCGAATAATTGCTCACCAAATTAGTGGAAGAACAGAGTCCACGTAATGCATCGCGAAATTCAGCCACTAGCTCAAATTCCTTATAAAACTTCTCCATTTCCAAGCCCATGTCGATCAAAACCAAACTGCATTCATTCTCCAGAAACCCCATACACCAAAACTCTAAGAGGAAACCGGAATCGACCCAAGTTTCAGCTCCGAAATGGGTATGGTGTTCGGCAAGATCAGGGTCGAAACCCCGAAACACCAAGTGATTCACTCCACACCCCACTACGAAATCCGGCGATACCCACCCGCCGTGGTCGCCCAAGTCACCTACGATCCATCCCAGTTCGGCGGCGACAAAGACGGCGGTTTCGCCGTCTTAGCCAACTACATCGGCGCATTCGGCAAACCCCAGAACACCAAACCGGAGAAGATCGCCATGACGGCGCCGGTGATAACCAAGACATCGGAAAGTTCCGGCGAGAAGATCGCCATGACGGCTCCGGTGGTGACGAAGGAGGAGGAGAAGGCGGTGACGATGGAGTTTTTGTTGCCGGATAAGTATCAGAGAGCGGAGGAGGCGCCGGCGCCGGTGGATAAGAGGGTCGTGATAAGGGAGGAGGGGGAGAGGAAGTATGGGGTGGTGAGGTTTGGGGGAGTAGCGAGTGAGGGAGTGGTGGCGGAGAAGGTGGAGAGACTGAAGGAGGAGTTGGAGAGAGATGGGTATAAGGTGGTTGGCGAGTTCTTGCTTGCAAGGTACAACCCGCCTTGGACTTTGCCTCCCTTTAGGACTAATGAGGTTCTGATACCGATTGAGTGAGAATGTTTCGCAACAGAGATGTTATAATAGAATTATATATGTCGACAGGTGTTAGATATGTCAATAAGATACCGTTTATGTGTATGAGCACTATATACATGTATGGACTCCAAAGTTGATATGCGGATTTTGATTGTTGAATAAGAAATGAGGATCATTTTATTAGTGGTAAAAGTTTAAACTTGTATGTTCTGGTTTTGGTTGGTGCGCTTTGTCTAGCTACAATATTGTAACCTGTGTTATAACATGTTTGAGGGGTTTAAACACTCCTTTGTTAAGTAAGACGAATGGCAAGCTACAAATCAGTGGGAACGTAGCAGGATTAGGTAGCTTTGGCATGTACAAGAATGTCAGAGACTGGGCACGAGCATTCATATACTCTCTTTGGATGCATTTAACATGAAACTTTAGTAAACCATAGTAAACCATTATGAATATGAATCATATGATATAAATAACTACAAAGAATAATATTGCCATATTCTAGAGATTATCCCAAACTATCCCATGCTTTTTGTACAGCCAAGTAAAAATGGCAAAAACTAGGCTGCTAAATTTCACTTAGCCAAACGGCTCCCAAGGGAATTCTTCTCTGTTTTAGCAATGCCTTAATCTATCTTCTGATACGGCAGAAAGAATAATGCTCTAGTTAATTTTTCAACAAACATCAAAGCGCTCCGCAAACAAATGCAATCAGGTGCCAACAAGGCAATTAATACTTCTTTGAGCAGAGACATTTAATACTTAAACCAAAGAAAAAGGCCAAAATAATGACAAAGTGCAGATGTGCTAAAGGAACAAAGTGCTGCTAAACAAGCGAGAAAGTATTCTAAGAAAAGGGCCAACTTTGCAAAGATTTCCAATTCAGATACAGAGTAAGAGACTGAATTTGACTGATTATGCATTTCACTATAATTTGGGATCAACCCGCTGGATCAAATGAAAAACACTCTACCTCAATGCAGCAAGTACAATGTACACAACTGTTTAAGTTTCAAACCAGTTCAATCTCATACCCTTACTCAGCCTCAGCCAGAAAACAGCTTCACTACGATAATTACAATATTGAAAAGTATGAGGGGTAATCTCAAGAACTGGCAAGCATGTATAAGCCCTATGATCTGCCCCTTCAGTGTATTTCTCCTTCCTCCTTGGAGTTCTAACAAAGTCCACCCTCTTGGAGCAAGAAACCTGTCTTCATTCAGAATCGCCAATGCGTTTGCGAATAGCAGAAGCCCTTCCAGAAAAGTCCAGAAACCCATTTTCTGAAATCACAAGAGGGTTCCAACAATTCATCCTCCACAAGAACAAACTCAATTAAATACATAATGAATTGAAACATGCCTAAAAGTGTGCATGCTACGAAAGTTAGAGTTCCTCCAAGAATTAAACCCTTCTCAATCAAAGTATCAACTCTCCATAATCCTTTGTTGGGGTTGTTTATAAACCAGCAAGCTTCGCTAAAATTAATAGCAAAAAGTTCTCATCTTTCAAGAAATCAATTCAAGCTGCTCAACTAACTTATACCAGTCTATAAGGCAAACATTTCATCAACTGGAATCACCGTAACAGCACTAAATTTTTGTAAAGTTGAGTCCTCTAAGCATTTGACATAACAAAGAACAAAAACTCTATTCCAATTTCCAAATAAAAAGAAAATTAAATATTTTAACATAATTAAAAAAAAAAAAAGAAGTAACTCGTACACCGACAATGTTTCGAATTACAACCAACTTTGTTCGGATCATGCTCAAAAGGAAGAAATTAAACTAGAAATCCTTGTGGCGAGGCCAGAATTTGTGTTCAGAGCCTCGAGATGAGAAACTCAGATTCAGTTCAAACCCATGTTTGTAATAATAACTACTTAATCATTGAGATGCTATACAACTACAGTTTTTTTTTTCTCCCCTAATACATAAATCACTAATTTATTTCACCAATTGGGTAATCTCCACTGCACTAACCTCGCATACATCACAACTCACTCTTATGTACATACATCATAAATATTCAAGAGAAAATTAAGAAAATTCAACTGGGTTCAATGAATAATATAGATGAGACCTAGAGTGATTGAATCATAGATACTTCTACGAAATTGATCAAACCCAGTTTTGAAATTTCCTGACTCAAATTAAACATCATGTTAAACAACGATAAGATTAAGTATTCGTGGAAAGAAATTACAGAATCGTATGTACCAGTCAAAAGAAGAAAGCTGTTCCAGTAAAGCGTAGCCTTGGTCCTGGACTTCAGTGGGAAGAAACCCAGGAGAGAAGAAAACCCTTGTGGTGAACAGAAGGAAAAACCAGAACTACGAATGTCGTTGTGATTTATACGACTTGCATTTTTCGTCTAAAAGTTTGCTGTCGTATGCATGAATGACGTGTCGTTTAAGGTTCCAATTTTTGTTGTCGTTTTAATATGAAACTACATGTCGTGCACTGTATAGATTATTCTTATTCTCGCTCTTTTCTTTCCCCCTCTTCAAATAGCGAAATTACGTATAAGTTTTTATTTTTGTAATATTTTTTCCTTTCGCTAATAAACTATATATATATAAGCTTATATTACAAGTAATGTTAACAACACACTTAATTATCTCAAAATCTTGCACCAACCTACATAACTTGATTTTAAGCCACGTTTTTATCTCCAACGTGGCACAACCAAATAATATTAAATTAAGAATTTCTTTAGCATTACTCTTTCCTTTAGATTTTTATTTTTATTTCAAAAATAGTAAAATTAACACTTCAACTTTGAAGCATTAATCCCTTTATTGGTCCTTAAATTATTATTAAAATCTTGTTTTAGTTCTTAGACTTTGATCATTGGTTGTCAGGCCTAGATAGATTAGATTGTATAAGATTAGATATGATAAGATTATATTAGTATTATAACTTATTTAGTAGAGCGGGAGATTAGACAAAATAAAAAAAATAAATAAAGTACATGGACCAAGGGTTGATAATTTTTTTCTAGTAGTGACTTAATCTCTAACAAAAAAAAAAACTATTAAATACTATAATTGTCCTCAATCAGTTTTCATGATTTGAAAATATTGTATGAAAACTTCATTGTCAAGATAATTGAAAATCTCTTTCTCAAAATACAGAAATAAATTGTTATCCATTAAAAGAGCGCACATATTCTAATTTATTTTCAAGCCAATTTAAGAATTTAGTTATTTAGTTAAAAAAATGGTATTTTAAATCAAATTGGGCTGAATTTAAGCTTTTGAGGAGATGGTGACCCAATCAACCTAATTTATACAAAAACGAAAAAAACTATATTTTTTCCCCAAAAAAATAAAGATCTAAACTAATACGTGCGAACAGTTATATTTGTGGGATTATAATATTTTGAGTGGGGCTTGCTTACAAGTTTTTTTTTTTTGGTGATAGATACATATAAGATAAGATATATGTATATATAATCTATATATACATATAAAAGTGTTAATTTTGACATTTCAGTAGTAGCATAAATCCTCATTGGCCTTTACTGGCTTCATGGCTGGCTGTACGATACATTATATTATAATATATTACATAAAAAAAAAATATTATTATCTTACATTAGTTTAAAATAGTTAATTTATTAAATTTTTTTTAAAAAAATTGAAAATAAATTATATAAAAACTGATTAAAAATAAATTTATAAAATTATTTTGATAAATTAATTATAGAATATAATTTATAATAAATAATAAATATAAGTCTATAATAACCAAATCAGATATAATAAAAGGAACAAAGTATCATAATACTAATATAAGAATGAAACTATCCATAATTAAAATCATACAATAAAAAACAGAAACGACATTGCGGTGCGACGAAGCATTACTCTTGCATTATATACTATAATATAGTGGATTACCGACTAGTGAGAGAGGGACCAGTGACGAGCCTGATAAAATTTGGTAGAGGGAGATAGTTTAGTAATGGCCAACAACATCAACATGGATAAACCATTTTCAGCAAAAACCAAAAACAAAGAGCTTGGATAAACCCTAAAAAGCATTCCATTCAAAAGTCAAAACCCATCCATGGCGTCGTTTCTGCTACTTCCCCCGTCATCTCTTGCCCTTGCTCTTGCCCAACATAGACTCTCTCCCCCATTTCTCTTCCAAACCACACCCTCCGACTCCCTGAAGAACTATTCCCAACTTTTCCACCTTCATTCTTCTCTTAACCCTTTCAAATCGCATAACTTAAACCCACCTAGAGCTTCCATTAATGGCGACACTAATGGAGCCATTGAGGAGTCGAAGAAACCCACTCGCCGAGGCAGGAAGAAAGGGTCCACTTCTTCTTCTTCTTCTTCTTCTTCTATTTCTACTACGAAGAAGACAAGGCGTTCGAGAAAAAGCCCAGCTGAGAATGGCCAAGTTTCAGATGAACCCATCAAGGAAACGACACGAGAAGGTCAAAGCGACGCGGATTCGGAATTGGAGGATTACGACGACGGCATGGATATCCCCTACGACGACCCCCCTCTGATCTGCTGCTTCGGCGCCGCACAGAAGGAGTTTGTGCCCACGGTTCGGGTCTTTGACGACCCAATGCACCCGGATATCTACTCGGAGTGGAAGATGCTCCAGTGGGATCCGCCGGAGTTCGTGAGGGCCCCAGGCGGGCCGCCGTCCAACGTGGCCATTTCCCACGTCAGGCTCGGCGGCCGGGCGGCGTTTATGGGGAAAGTCGGGGACGACGATTTTGGGGACGAGCTTGTTCTAATGATGAATCAGGAGAAGGTTCAGACCCGGGCGGTAAAGTTTGATTCGAATGTGAAGACTGCTTGTTCTTACATGAAGATTAAGTTCGAGGATGGGAAAATGAGGACGGAGATGGTGAAAGAGTCAGCCGAGGATTCTCTGCTTAGCTCTGAATTGAATCTTGCTGTGCTCAAAGAGGTGATGGGAATGGGGTTTTTGGTGCTTAATGTTCACTTAAGTCACTTATTGACAAGAAAACTTTTTGAGGAGTAACCTTAATCTGCCGGAATTGAGCATTGAGAATAATGTCGTTTTGTCTAATGTGATGAACGCCAGAATCTTCCACTAATAAGCTTCAGTCCTGTGAAGCACACGAGTTGCCCTCATCAGCTTTTTTTTTTTTTTTTTTTTTTTTTTTTTATTAAATCATTCATAACTGTTTACCCAAGCTAGGCAGCTAGTCAGATTTTTTTGATTGAACATAGTGTTGTGTTGTCCAATGCAATGCAGGCTCGAATTTTCCACTTCAATTCAGAAGTACTAACATCTCCCACCATGCAACCAACCCTTCTCAAAGCGATCGCATATTCCAAAAAGTTTGGAGGCCTTGTGTTTTTCGATCCAAATTTGCCTTTACCCCTGTGGAGATCACGCGATGAGACGCGGGAATTCATGAAGAGAGCCTGGAATGAAGCAAACATAATCGAGGTCTCAAGGCAAGAGTTGGAGTTTCTTCTGGATGAGGAGTATTATGAGAGGAAGAGAAACTACAGACCCCAATATTACTCTGAAAACTACGAGCAGACCAAGAGGAGGAGAGATTACTATCATTATACTCGTGAAGAAATATCTCCCTTATGGCATGATGGACTTAAATTTTTGTTTGTGACAGATGGGACGCTTCGAATCCATTTTTACTCTCCATCATTTGATGGAGTCGTAGTTGGAACTGAGGATGTTCTTATAACTCCATTCACTTGTGATAGGACAGGTTCTGGGGACGCTGTTGTGGCTGCGATTATGAGAAAGCTGACAACTTGCCCGGAGATGTATGAAGACCAAGATGTTTTGGAGAGGCAGCTGCGGTTTGCAGTTGCAGCAGGAATTATATCACAGTGGACTATTGGTGGTGTGAGAGGTTTCCCCACTGAAAGTGCAACACAGAATCTCAAGGAGCAGGTTTACGTGCCTTCAATGTGGTGAATGGGATGATATTGCGGTTCCAAAAATGGCAATGTACTTTGTCAAAAGAAATGTTTAGGTTCAAAATGGAAGAGGGAAAGATAAGTATACACTGGTCAGCTTTCTAGAATTTTTTCCTTTATGATTTACTTCATCCAACCAAGATTGGTATTCTGTTCTTAGTGCATTTTGTAGATTAGGACTGCATATATATCTCGTTCCAACTTTAATGCAATTTTTTGTACTCTGTTTCTATCTCCAATTTATACATAAAATCTTATATTCTCCACGTATCTCTCATAAATTTATATAGGTTGATTGTTTAACTACCTTCGGTACTCTATTCTACCTTATTTGGATGAAGTAAAATTGTTAGGACTGACAGTTTTCAGATAATGACCGCTGTAAGTCCTTTTCGAGGGACCAATGTTGCCCAAATGAAAAATAAATTAGCTATGGGGAACAAAATTGAAGTATGCTGCCTTTGACTTATTATTATTAGAGATACTACTTGGATTTTTTGAGGAAACGAAAAAAAAATTCTAAGGAATTCCATTTTCTCTTATTTGGATTGAAACAAAAACTGATAGAAACTTTTTTTCAAGAGAAACAAGAGCTTGATTTGAAGTTATTTTTTAGTCTATAGAATATTGACACATTAATTAATAAAACTAAAAATGTGAAAATAAAGTTCTATAAATTTTTAAGAAATGTGTTTTTCTCTTTCTTTTTCCTTGTAATTTTTTTTTCCCCTTAAAAATCCGGTTCCAAAACGAGCCTAAAGCTTGCATGCCTCTACCCTCCACGTTTTTGAAATCACAAGGTCATTTTAGGGTGTCGCAAACAAAAAGGGGATAGTAAAAACGAAAGTATTTAAAGATAATCAAATTTCCTGTGAGCGGTAAAGAATCAGTGGTGACAAATTAGATCCCAACGTCTCAGCGTGAAATTAAGGAAACTCTTTGCTGCAGAAGCCACTGTGCCATAAAAATGTAAGCTGTTTCACACATAATTAAAAGAAACATCTGCCAGGCAAAATGTATAAACTGATTTGTATTATGAATCAATCGTGAACTATATCGAACGTTTATATTCATTTGACAATGAAGCTCAATTTGACAATTGGCTTTTACAATCAAATCAAAGAAAGAATAATAACGAATTAACGAATTTGTACCTCAGTATTTGACAGGAATGCTGTCTCTCTGTACTGAAACTATACTGATTTTCCTTATACTTGTAAATCAACTTCTCTGCTTTCCTAAAAATCACTGGTAAAGACAGGGGCCCTCAGCTGTTGGCACACCAAAACTGTAACTTTGTATGTTCAAATCACAAGGGAGACCTCAACTTCTCGGACTCTGTAGTGTAGGGAGCTGCAGTCTTTCAAAGGGCAAAAGATCAATTTGCTTCAATAGCCCAGAGCAGCTGCCACTAAAAAAGCAGTACATGTAACTGCCTTTTCAACCATGTACTCACTCTGTCACCTATCTTTGCGACAAGGTTCTCAGACTTTGTCTCTGTACGAGCTTCGAGCTTGTAATTGGCTCTCGAGACTTGTTACATATACAACCAGGAAAAGGGTTGGCGTAAAAATTCTCCTCCAACCTTGGTGACTCTCCAATCTGTCTGAGATATGGTGCTCCAAGCCTGTCTGAATGTAGACTCTTAACCTCGGACGAAAATTCGTCCCATGAAATAGCATTCTCATCTAACTGATCAATCAGTTTAACAAAATTTTGTCTGCAGGAAAAAAAAAAGGTACATATCAGAAGGCTAGAATCTTCCAGCAATTAAAGTTGAGAAAAGGATATAACCCAAGCTAATAGGAATACTACTTACCGATCAGGGTTAATAGTCTTTTTAAATCCATCAAATCTCCTATGGCCCTGAACTGCCTTTGCCATGTTTCCATCATACGTGTAAACAAAGACATCACTATCAAGTGCCACAATGTAATCCAATGCGGCAAGCCGATTTTGATAAGGCTTGAAGGGCTCTAACTCTTCTTCTGTTGCTAGAGTCGAATGCGAGAAGACATTAGGGTACTCCTCACGAAAGGCTGCCATGCTATTGCTGCCATATATCTCTCCTGCAACAATGTAGATAGTCGTAGTGGAAGGGTATCCCATGGCTTTGAGGAACATTGCTGCCTCTCTTGGGGACATGGGACATCCTCCTTGGAGTCTCCGTTCTTCACTATCTATCTCTTTCTCTTTCCAATGCTTGACGTTATACCTCATCACTCTAAGTTCCTCAGCTTCATCTGCAGTAAGGTTGTGGCTGCAGCCTGTGAATGCAAGCATGTCTTTCTCGTATCTGCAATCAAGATTTGTGTGCTTTGATTAAAGAAACTATTCCAAAACTGAGAAAAGGAAACATCTAGATATGGAATACAATATGAGATACCTTAAATGCAGAGCAATATATTGTTCGCTGTTGTTCCTCAGCCGATCAACCAAAATCTTCCCAAGATCCTCAATATCTTTTGAGTACCGAAGTGCCTCATAATTGGCACGACATCTAAGCTTTTGAATCGAGGATGCAAGGCCATTATTAGCGAGGCGAGAATCAGTATGAGTGAACTTCATTACTTTATGACGCTTCAACAATGGGATCATTTCGCTTCTGTAATAACTAGCCTGCATTTTAAAGCATCTTCAGATACAAATCAAGTGAGTGCACAATGTAATTCACTAATTACCGTTTAGCTAGAAAGAATATTATGTCATTTCCAGACCTTAGACCAGGAGACGGGGGCCTTCATGAGGGGCTTCATGGCCGCGTAGCGAGGAGGCAAATACTCAACTATTGCAATGTCATCTTTCAGAACTTCCATGAAGTGTCTCCAGTCAAATATATCTTTAAATTCGCTGAAAATGTGGTATATGATTCAGTAACTTTAGTAGATAGGAAAACCGTTGACCCACAACCCCAAAAGCTGAGAACCATACCTTGGATCGGTCCAAAATGATTCATGATCAAGGGAAGGAAGAACCAGGGTGGCATTCATGATCTTTGCAACAGCAACCATATCACAAATCTGCAGCTCATATTTAATGTAACCGTTAGCTCCAAAAAGCTACTCAGTCATTTAAAACTGGGAAAAGGGTAAGTAACTACATAATCAATATGAAGCAATTACGGAAAAAAAGTTCTTACTCCTGTTCTCATTTGATTCAGTCCACCGTTGGCATGAACAAGAAGATAACCATTGGTTTTAGCACCTGTCCCTGAGGTAAATTCACATTCCAAAACCATAAGACCAAAAGTTTTTCACAGAGTTTCTGTTGTGAGTTGTGATTGAAAATTTTGGTATTTTTTTTTTTAAAAAAGAAGAAAGAAAGAAAAATACTAGACATACTTATTCGATTCTTGGGTCGAGTAATACATTTGTGGAAACTGTCACTGTTTGGTCTCATCCATATTTCTGGTGTCTATACAAACAAAAAAGACCAAAATGAGAATCCAATCATTAAAACCTATTGTGACAACATACATTAACGAAATTGCTGAGAAATTAAAAAGGGTTTTCTCTCTCTTTTTTTTTTTTATTATCAAGCTTTTCCATCAACTATAATTAAAGTCCAATGAACTAGAATCATAATACAACAAATGTATACCAAACAACAAAATGAACAGAAAACAACGACCCAATGGTCATTTGTTGATATGTCGTAGATATACAGTTATTAAAGTGGTTAGCAGCCACCTTCACAGAAAATTCCATGCACATATACACATCAACCAGTCAAAGAATTAACACAACAAATTCAACCCATCAATACCCAACCCAAAAAGAGAAAAATATAATAAAAAATGGAAAATAAATATATTTTTTTTAAAAAAAAACTGAAAAATGGAATATTTAACTTACAGAAAATCTCTCCAGAACTCGCTTGGGCATAGAAGTTTGGGCCTCAGTGATGGCCCGCTGGGCCATGGCGGAGTCGTCTTTGAAGGTCTGCAAGATCAAAAGTCCATTACTCTCTTTCCCATTCGAGTCGACCTCCACGTGGCTACTCAGGAAGGAGACCTTGACGAACAATGATACGACAGCCATGAATATCAGAGCCCCGAAGATCCTACGGCCGAGGTTCTTCCCCGATCCCAGCGACTGGGCCATCGCGGCCACCCAATAAAACCCACCCTCAACGCCGAGCAGCCACTTCTCGGGCACACAGGAGAACATGCGCCTGCGAAGCAGCAGATACCTCGTCACGGGGTGGTGATGGTGGCAGTAATGGTGGGGGTGGTGGTTGTGGTACTGGTGGTGATGGGCCCCACCTCCTGGAGCAGAGCCGTTGGGGTCGTGATCCTCTTCGTCGAGACACGGCAGCGCGTCGGAGAGGTTGGAGGTCCGGTCGGCGCACGCATCCACGGGGTCCATCACGCGCCTCCGCGTCGCGGTGGGGCCTGCGGCGGGCCTCGGGCTTGTGCCATTGGACGAGGCGGCGCTCGCGCCACCGCAACCCCCGGTCAACGACATCGCCGGAAAACCCAGAAAAAAAAAATGGACAATTCGCCGGCGAGAGAAAAAATGGGGGAAAATAGGGAAAAAGGAGGGAAACCCAGAAAAGGAAAAAGAAAGATAAGAAATGGGTTGAGATGTTTTGAGTGAGAGAAAAAGAGGGAACCGTTGGTTTGGGACGGGTCTTGGCTTTTGAGGCTTCTTTTTTTGGTTTATGGTTTAGGAGAACGAGCCCGTAATCTAAGGCCACCAGTGGTCTTTATTATTTTTCTGCTTTTGTTCTCTCTCCTCCTCTCTCTCTCTCTCTATATATAATATCTATTTATTAAATAAATAGGTAAATAGAATATCTGTACATCACTGCTGTATTATATGTATATATTATATATATCGCTCTCTGAAACTCGACAACGAAGGTGGTGGATTTGAGAATTGCTCTCTCAAGTTTTGGCGTAAGGTTTAGCATTTTATATTGTTGAGTTAAAAAAAAAAACCTTAAATTACTTTTATGTCCTTGTGTATTTTAGAAATTGCAAAATTATAAGATTTTTATAGAGATGGAAATTGGCTCCTTTTGGTGATTTTAACGATTTATACCTTTTCAGTTAGGCACGTACTACGTGATGGGTTTCTCATTTACAACTTTCTTTTTCCTCTCCTTTTTTTGTTTTAAAAAAATTTGAAAAGTTAGTGTAGTAATTATTGGAGCTAAATAATTAAGCCCAACACTCAATCCACACACCAACCACTAAATATTTGAGTAAAGTGATTAAGCAATTGATTCCAGAGTACCTAGGAGATTTTCTGTGGGCAATAATAATGTTGCTTGCATAACGATCTTTAGATATATATATATATATTTTTAAAAAAGCAGTGTATGATACAATGAATATTCATGTTGATTTGTGGAAAAAGATAGTAATTCGTGAGTGTTACAACCGAACAAAAATGAAATCGAAATTCCTGATATGTATTTTTGTTACTAATCATCCAGTTAAAATTTATACGAGACTGATTTAGTCTTTGTAACCGGATTGTGGAATGGATAGAGCTTGCATGTCTAAGTGTTTTCTTATATATAGATAACCGACTAAATTAAGATAAAAAATAATAATAATACGACAATTTAAGAGGTGTATCAACTCAAACTTTTACAAACATTAAGTACATTGAACATGCACGCCATATATATAGTCAGTTTTTTCAAAAGAATGTATATAGTACATTTTTAGTCAGTTTTTTCAAAAGAATGTATATGGTACATTTTTGGTCGGTGATACATGTATGTCGTTTTTTTTTTTTTTTTGTCGAACTGTAAAATAGTAACAAATTAATTTGAATTTAAATCACTTTCCCTTATTGTTTTAATTGTATGTAGACCATTTTCCGTCCATGGCCTTTTTAACAAGGTTAATAAAAATAAAAATTTCAATGTCTGTATATTCTTCTAGAACCAATCTATAATAGAGTCTGAGAACCTGCCAAATTAGTGATCAATAATTACGAAAAATATATAAATGATAGGATCCTATCAATAATAATATATTAGGAGGCATTGGGTTAAACTGTCTAGTCTACATAATTATTGCTAATTTGCATGTGAAATGTGATAGAGGGGTTTGTAATTGGAAGGTGACTGTCTCTGTCTTTTAGGCCAAAGAAAAGTATATGCATTGGCCACTTCAAATGGGAAAAAAAAAAAAAAAACAATCACACACAAGAAAAACAGTTCATATATAACATCTGATCTCGAACTGACCAATTAAAGACAGGTTCTGAAATTATGGGGGTTTAGTTGGTCTGGATACATTTATCAAATAAGGACAAATGAATATTAACTTTTAGTAATAGTGATTAATTATTGGAAAGTTATAAATATAGCATAATATACCTACAACAACCTAAAACATCTATGTACTTATCAAATTTATCTCCCCACTTTTGATTCGCGTAGATTGCGTATCTTTATCACAAAAATAAATGAATGGATGTATAACAAAGATGCTAAACATTACTTAAAATGACACTTTACCAAAATTGAAAAATAAATAAATAAAATTTTTTAACATCATTAATTGTATTATTGTTTCCCTCGTTGGATGATCTTAGTTGCTTATTTGTATCTTATAGATATACTATATTCCTTTTAGTAGTACATATCATTCGATGAGATATGCGTACTTTGCGAAGTGAAGTTTACGTGTTAAACACTCACTCTTGCATATAGCTTTGTCCAACTGGCATAAATAATATAGTTCCATTCAAAAATATTTTGCACAACAGAATTTATCTTTGAGCATATAAATCCATTTGATTGATTCATCAGATTAATACGCATTCTAATTGATATCATAACCACCAATGTTACCCACATAGTTGTATATACATATCAATTACAAATATTCATCTCTTTTATAAAAATAAATTTAATATGATTTCACCAATCTAAAAAGGATACTTTACCTTTTCTTTTTTACTTTTGACATAGACCATTTACGTTCATAATCACTGGAACAGACACTAGAAGGACCTCTGAATTTTATATGATATATATTTTTTACGGGGTAAAATAAGAAACTCTTTAGTAATATATAAATAATTGAATATTGTGAAATGCAATCATATAAAGGGTACTTTAGTAATTCAAAAAATGACTTTCTAGGAAAAGTTGTCTCGTACCATCAAAAGTTGCTGTTTCATTTGGAACGTTCCTCGATTTCCGTGTTTTTTTTTTTTTTTTTAAAATTCATAAAAATTATTTTTTCCATTTTTTTTTTTGGGGTGACTTATGATCGAAGACTATTGGTTACATCAAGGAGAGCCGCGATTGCACATTGGTGCGCAGCCCCTCTGACTGACGTTCCCACCTTAAGGAATTCAACGTGACACGTGGCGCCTTCACGGGTTCTCGTTCATATACACTTGCGTCTCCCCCAACACTTCCTCGTCGCTCCGCGACAGGTGACCGTTAAAATCTGATGATGACGTGTCGCACATTTAACTTGATGACTCCTCCGCTTCAGTGAGCGGTGACGTGGCTCTTTCATCGGCAATGATAGGTGCGGGACCATGGGAGACTATACGTCGCGAAGCGTGGAATATTTTCCCGGAGTTCGGTGCCTATCGGATTTTGGAAGGACCGATTTTGGGGGGAAAGTTCAACGCGGAGAGAATCTTAGATGTTGTATAATAGCTTGCACGTTCTGCCCTCTTTCGTTCCTCCAATTTTTTTTTGATATATATGTTTTTTTTATTTCGTGTTCAATAGTTCAAATTATATTCACTCCCCCCAAAAAACAGGGATAAAAACGAAGATAAATATTTTGTGATATTAATTCCCAAATTTATTTTAAAATAATAACACATGCTGTTAATTTTAATTCCTAAATTGAGAACTTCAAGAGTTGTGAGTCCACGTCGAGAGTAGATAATATTAGTGTGATTAAAATAATATAGTTATTATAAAATAAAATCAAGAATAATTTAGAAACTCGTCATTACGCGGAAGTTCTACATATCTTATTAAATATTTATCTAATGTACGAAATTTCTATATATTATTAATTCCCAAGTTTATTTTAAAATAATAACACATGCTATTAATTTTAATTCCTAAATTGAGAACTTCAAGAGTTGTGAGTCCACGTCGAGAGTAGATAATATTAGTGTGATTAAAATAATATAATTATTATAAAATAAAACCAGGAATAATTTAGAAACTCTTCACCACGCGGAACTTCTACATATCTTATTAAATATTTATCTAACGTACGAAATTTTTACATATTTATTTGTATTGACCCGCATATATTGTAAGACATAATCCCTAATTCAAGTTGTTAACTTATTGTTTGAAGGGACTACTATCACGCAAGTATAATTTTGATTCGGGGGCGAGTGCATTTATATATCTCACATTATTTAAAATCTAAAACTCAAAATTATATTTAAAATTTTTGAATTGAATAAATTTTGGACATCAAAATTTGACAAGAAATTAACTTGGGTTCCTCTAAAAATTGTCAAAATTTGACAAGAAATTAACTTGGGTTCCTCTAAAAATTGTACTAACTTAGTTACTTGGCAATACATATTACAACAAAAAGGCTATGCATATAGTCTACCTTGTTAGATATATTAAACCAAAGACAATTTTAGAATCTATCATGTCAAATTGTCAGGAAAAGATTTGTTGAGAAACTGAGACAAACCTGAATTAATAGCCAAAGACGATGAACACCGTAGCGGAAGCGTTAAATTAAGAGTCAGAAGGTTAGATGTCTTTCACAACCAAAATACCCTATGTATGCTCAATGGATTCCCTCTTTGTTGATAAAGTTAGTGAAGAAGAATACACATTCTATTTGGCTTGGGAACCAAAACCCTAATAGTTATATCCTTATATACGGATAGCCAACAGATACCCCATCAATCCTTATTGGTCTAGTATTGGGTAGCCACACATTACAGAGTTCATATTGAATTGGTAATTTCCTGAGCTTAAAATTAGATCATTTAATTGGTCCCACTTAATTAGACGACCATAATATTATATAATTATTATAAAAAAAACTTGTGGCCCATAATAAGGTTATACGTATATAACCTAACAATCTCCTCCTTAGGCTACATAAGTTTTTCTGAGACAATTATATAATGAAAACTTGAGTGCACACTTTATTATTATTTGTTAAGAAATTACTCATTAAAATAATCTGAATCATCTTATATATCAACATGAAACCAAAGTGGTCTTCATTGCACTTAAGTAGGCAACTAAACCCATCAATAATTACCAAATCAATACATGTGATGGCATAAATCAAGTATGAATGTGTGACATAGAAATTATACGAAAAGTGATCTTATATGCCTATTTCCATCTGGTCATACTTTTAACTGAAATAAGATCAACTTTAGTCTTTCCTCTTAATGTATTACTGCAAACTTTATGCTTAAACCGTAGTAGGAAAGATAATAATATTCTAAATATTATATTTGAATTTAGAGTTTATAAAAAATCCATCGATCAGATTCTGTAGAAATTAAATAAGGAATAAGTGTCACTAACGGACATTTGAACCAAACCACAAACTCTTACTAAAACTGCACATATTTAAAATACAAACACCATTATGAGCAATATGCTCATAAAAGCACTTTAGGCAATAAATCTTTGGTGAGTGGCCACTATCATGGAGTTTGTACTATATGTTCTTTAGACACTTGTCAACTCTGAATATTTTATTTTAACAACAGATAACTTAAAGTCTATGTGCTTTGATTTCAAGAGTTTTTGTTATTATTGGAACACATTAATGTGGCTTAATTATCATAATAATTCCTTAATGGTCTTTTAAAACCATCAACCATAGCTTGCAGCCTAGTGATAAAGTTCCGTAGTTATATTCCATAAATCGATGTCTTACAACAAGATATATATACTTTGCTCCGTAGTAAAAAAACTGTGAGTGTTTATTTAATACTCTTCTAAATAGCTCATCATTTTAGCAAATATATATAACCAAAGGTAGATCTTTAACTATATAGACATCCAACAAAATCAAAATCGGAATACCCAATGACCTCTGAAATTTCTCCAATTTTTGATAAGTGAGTACATAAACTAATATTCTCTCTAAATTCTACATAACCCATTTTGATGCTATTTAATGATCCCCATAAGGGTTATTAATATCTGTCTAACAATCTTGAATATACATAAGATCTCCCATTACCAATGCATAAAAGAATTTATGTATTTCCTTAATTTCAATATCATTATGGGAATTAATTGAGACTGTATTTATTACCTTTAGCCAACAGGCGTATCTCTTGAAACATAATTCTTATCGATATAAATCTTTTGTGATATCCTAAAAGATGCATCAGGAATGATCTCAATGTATCTGTATTCCTTAGTACAAAAGAGACGTCCTCAAGATCTTTCACATCAGTATTTTTCGATAGAAATTTCTTAGTTTCGTACAACAAGCCTATATCATTGCTAGCCAAAAGTATGTCATTGATATACTAAATCAGGAAGATAAACTTGCTCTCGCTGAACTTGTGATATATAAGAGTATCAACTAAATTTTCCTCAAAACCAAATGAGGAAATAACTAGATTGAATCTATAATATCTTAATGAGAATCTGGTAGTTTTTAAATTCACTTAATGTAACTCCAAAATATGATTAGTTATTAGTGCCAAAATTATCCTGAAGGAATATTTCATTAAAATTGGAAAAAAAATCTCTTTATAAATAATACCTTTTTTCGGAGCGAAATCATTGGAATTAGATGAACCTATATATTGACAAAATCTTAAACGTCATTGTCCTTCATAGATTTCATCTCATTCTTTATGGTATCAATCCATTTTGAGAGTTAGAATATTGTTTTAGTTTGAGTGAAAATAATTAGATCATTTTCTACTCCCATATCAAACACATGTTCTTGGAAATTAACAACATAAATATCCAAAGTTGTACTTTTCTTTTTCCCTAGTGGATTTCCTTCATGGCACTTTCTCTTCAGGTTGTTGAATTTGCTCTTTTGGAAGTTGCTGAATATTGTATTGGTCCGAATTTGTATCTTAAATAATGTTAGGTATAAAAGCTTAAAACTTGAACATTTTCAATTGCAACTGAAGGAAGAGAAATGAATTTCTCCTCAAAGATAATATTCTTAACTTTTTCTCTCCCCCAAACTTAACGTTCTCAAGGAATTTATATTTTCCCGTTTTGAAAAAGATTTATTAGAGGTATAATAAAAGATGAAACCTCTTAATCTTTCAAAGTACTCAATAAAATAGTAGTAAAAATTCTTAAGTCTAATCACTTTCCATATACCCTGTATAGGCTAACCTTAGTTGGACAACCCCAGTTATGCAAGTACCTAATTCTAGGCTTCTTGTCTATCCATAGCGCATAGGGGTTTTAGCTACATCTTTAGTGGAATCTTTGTATAATATGTATATTACAGTTCTTAGGTTCCTTTCCTATAGTGATTTAAGTAAAGAAAAATGATTAATCACACTTCTTACTATATCATTAAGTTTGTTTTATTGTCACTGAACAATATTATTTATACTATGTTTCTCCAATATTTCGTATTGTCAGACAATTCTATATGGCTCTAGGAACTGAGTGAAGGACTCTGAACTTTGTTAACTTTATCCATCTTACTTGCCATAATATGCACTATGATTAGATTTGATAACTTTAATTTTCTAACTCAGTTAATTTTCAACTTGGGCATTGAAAAAACTTAGACACATCTAGAAATTGAGACTTCTCATGAACCAAAATAGGTACTCTTAATGAGAATAATTTTCTATGAATATAATATAATATTGCTGGCCATTACAGATAATTGTATGGAATTGTCTACATGTATTAGTATAAATTAGCTCTACGACGTCAAAACTCTTATTGATACCCGATTTTCTTATATTTGTCTGTATTCCTTAATGTACTTAACACATATTTTAAAGTCCGTTCAATTAAGTAAGTTAAGAATTTCATCTGACATAAGGCTATTAATTCTCTATTAAGAGATATATCAAAAAAAAAAAAAAACTTGTGTTATACCATAGAGAAATTCTTTTAATTAATTTGTACTATATTTCTTAATATACATGATTAACTTAATGAAGCAATTATTTGAAAATTATAAAGATTATCAATCAAAGAACTAGTAGTAAGAAATTTGAATCTTGAAAGAAGCTAAATTTAGCTATTTTCGAATGAACAAGAATGACTATATTTGTTCACGTTAGAAATAGAATACTTTTAAAGTCTCTTTCAAACCCAAAATTTAACAAGTCTCTAATTGTAATCTAAATAACCTTATATAGCCTCTACTGAAGTTGTGTTGCTATTGTCCAAACTGATGAATCTTTCATCATCAATTTGTAACTGACTTCACAAATAATCTTGCATGAACACACTTATGTAAATAGTAGGATCCGTATCTATTCACTAAGTACATTTGGGTTCAAGAGCTAAATTAACTTTATGACAAACAAAATTGAGAAATATACTCTTCTTTATACGTCAAAAGGCATGATTGGGACAATCAACCTTATGCATCTAGCCCTTTTGTAAAAAAAATAGACAAATTCCTTATTTTGTTTCCTTTTATACTTTATACTGTAAAGACATAATTGCAACTTCCTTACCCTTACTTATCTTATCTTATCTTATCTTGAGAAGTAAATGCTAAGTGAGCACTTTTAATCTTTTCTCGCTTTAACCCATCTTCTTCTTGCACACTATAAGAAATGATCGCAAAAGAGATTATTTGTACTTAAGAGTATTGTAACTTTGCTTAACTAATTTGTGTAAGAAGAGAGATAGAGACCGAATACATAAGCAAGTCTTTCAACTTCTCTAACTTAAGTACCTTTAGTTTGGAAGAGAGATTGGACATTTCCATAATGTACTTCCTTATGTTCCCTTAACCTTTATAGTGAATTGAAACGAGGTTCCAAAAAAAATGGTATTTATTTTGACCTTTTCGTATTCAATAAAACGATCCGTAATTGCTTTCAGAAACTACTTAGCGTTTACCTCCTCAAGTATAGAACCCCTTATGGTTTCTGTATTGGAGTGTTACATGATCTTAAGACTTATGCAATTAGAATGAATTTACTACTCAAATTCTTCTTTGAAGAACTTTAACCATTAAGAGCAGTAGGTTATTCTATCCGGAGCACAAGATCAAGACCAATGCAACCAAGCGCACTGTGCTCATTCATTTCTTAAGGTTTGTATTATTACACACAAATATTAGAAAATATATATTAAACAGAAATTGAATAAAGAATAAAAAATATAAAATAACAACTTACATTAAAAATATGTCATAAAGAAAGCATATAAAATAATAAGATATACAACCATGACATATATCAAATAAGCATATAAGGTGAGCTTCCATCACAAGATGCCCAAAACAAAATCAATAAGTCTTCATTTGGGCCGACTTATCAACTTGTAAGTGGTATTCTTCAGTGCAATAATCAAATATTGACAGTAAATTTTATCAGATAGCAAATCTTCCTTTGAGCCGATTTGCTGTCCATACGGAAACTTAACAACCATCACATATCTATTATCGCATGTGTGTTCATTATTCGGCCAAATAACCATCTTCCTTTGGGTCAGTAATTATTCACATGAACAATAAATACACAATTATTCAAATATTTTAAAATAAATAAATCTACATAATGGAAGTTACTTTAGCAACATATTGTTTGAACTCATCTATTTCAAAATATTTAAATATATAGTGCAAAGAAAACAATAACCGAAGTGCCCAAAATATTAAACCAAAAATTTCAATACATAAATATTAATGGATGACCGACTGAGTTTCAAACACTTTTATGAACTTTAAAGCCAAATAGAGTTTTAAACAAATGAAGTTAAAACTGATTGATTAAGTTTCAGATTGGAACTCCTTGAATTGAGTCGCAAATGGCTCAATTATACCCAAAATCGAGACCATGTACCTCAATTAGGTCAAAATTTTGACTTAAAACTTTTTCTCTTCATAGGTGGTGGCACTGAGGCACCATTATGATTATATGGTGGCGCTGCAACGCCACTATTGTGGCGTTGCAGTACCATTAATTGGTGCCACAATGCCAGCTTTCTGTCTTGAGTGTCGTAGTCTCAAATTCCGGCCTTAGTGTTAATTACCCGATTTTAAAATCGGGTAACTCAAATTTAATGCGATTTTTCAGTCTAATTTGCAAACTTTATGATCCAAAACTCAGAATTCAACCCTCAAATACTGAATATCTCAACAATATCATGAAAAATTCATTAATCATGTATGTTATATCTAAATCCTAAAAAGCCAAATAGGTAAAGATATCACAAAATAAAGACATGCCTGATTATTCTAAGCAATTTAACATAATTTCCTGTTCTAATATCACTTGTTAGATATAAATAATAGATTATTAAACTAAATACAATCCTAGAATCTATCATGCCAATTGTCAAGAAAAGATTTATTGAAAAACTGAGACAAACCTAAATCTATAACCAAATACGATGAACACCGTAGTGGAAGCGTTAAATTGAGAGCTAGAGGGTTAGAGGCCTTCCACAACCAGAATACTCTATGTATGCTTAATAAGTTTTCTTTCTCTGTTGATGGAACCAGAGGAGAAGAGCATACGTTCTATTTGACTTGGGGAACAAAATCCTAATAATTATGTACTTATATATTGATAGCCAATAAAGACCTTATCAATCTTTATTGATCTAGTATTAAGTAACTACACATTACAAAGTTTATGCTTAATTGATAATTTCATAAGCTTAAAATTAGATCACTTAATTGACCTCACTTAATTAGACAATCGTAATATTATATAATTATTATAAAAAAGTTGTGGCCCACGATAAAGTTATACATATATAACCCAACATACCTATACTAACTAACAAGTAGTAATATAAAGTAAGAATATGCTCTAATATTTGTGAGTGTTTTGTCTTTCTTAAAGACAAATGAATTTTGAGTATCAGATATTTGGGAGATGCATTGGGATATTGAGTAAAATACAGCAGATATTCAGATATCATGGACAGATCGACCAGCTGCCAACCTTATTATAAATGTAGAATAAAAATATAGTACTGTGGATTGTAGCCACGTATAGATTTGATAATTATGCCCTCACATGGGTGTTAATTAATCTTATATTTAAAGCTGTACTATTACTAATTGATCTGAACACATTGCGTGGCAAATATTGAAAGATTAGAAAAAATAAAAATGATGTACATATGTAAAAGTCAACTTTATAACCAAAGTTGGTATATTTCCAAGGGTAAAAAAAAAAAAAAAAAAAGAAATCGGGAGAGAGGGATGGAGCGACTATATTATATATTTCTGTGTAAGTTATGTAGTGAGATGACTTTATTTGCTTAACAGAGTTTTGGTCTGATAATTGCATTTTATAAGCAAGTTTTTGGCCTATTTCCCATGCAGATCTTACGGACGGGCACACATGCTGCAGCTGTTAGAGTCAAAGGAAATAAAGATATTAAATTTTCATAAAATTCTTCGAGTAAATTAATAAATATTACAAGATTAAAATATTTTTATAAAAAAAATCTTGCTCTTGTTTTTTTTCCATGGGGGCTATAAATTATATATATAATATATGAAGGGATGCTTAAAATTGCTTTGGTGTTACAAGTTGTGTTGCAAGTTTAATATATGTAATTATAATCTGATTCAAATGTCTTCTTAATTTGTTGTGTGTTATCGTTTAATGTTGATATCCAATAATTTCCGAATCTCTCCCACCCATAATAATAATAATAAAGAAAAAAGTGAAAGTAACGAGTCATGACTCATGATACCAATTTTTTCACAAATGTATATAACCCCAGATCATCATATAACAAGTTATCTAGTCACATATATATATTTTTCTCCGCAACTGAGAGCCATATTAAAATTAAGTAAAACGGTAGTTGTTATTTTTTGAGTATGTAGTTAAAAACAGTACTTCTTACTCGATTAAAAATATTGCTGATGCTAAAGTTTGTACTTATAAGTTCTAACATTATTTAGTTACGCTGCCTTTAAAAAAAAAAAAGAAAAAAATATTTATAACCTTTACGAATGCCTTTTTTCAACTAATGTAACTGCAAGTTGAACAGAAAGTAGGGAGATATTAAAGAATAAAATAGGTCACGACGAAAATGGAGGAATTTTTCTAATTGTATAGTAAACGGAGAAAAAAACAAAAAAGAATTACTTCATTATAAAATTGTATGCATATCATACCTTCCTAACATGATAAATAATATATATGGTAATACATTTATCATATATTCAAGGATGTAAGATTTATTATTAAAGCAGAATAAACAGAGTAAAGAAGAATAGCTCTCAGACTTAATCGTACTGAGTCTGAGACACTTGTATTTATAAGAAGCTTATTACAAGATATTTTGTACAACTGATTGTTCAACAAGAAGAGCTAAAAGCTCAGGTCTGTGACAACAAACTATCAACAAGAAGATTCTAGATGCTGCTGACTAGATGGAGGTACTGACTTAGTGTTGTGTAAGTAATTCTGCTTAACATCCCCTCTCAAACGAAATGGGAAAGACACCACTGTGAGTTTGTGCTTCAAATACAAAAATCTTGAAACTGAGAGATCTTTAGTTAAGCTATCTGCAATCTGGTCTTGTAGAACATATCTAATCTCTATGTGCTTTCTAAGAACCATATCACGAACGAATTGCATGTCAATCTCTATATGCTTTGTTCTTGCATGATAGACTGGGTTGGCAGCAAGAGAAGCTGCTCCCTGGTTATTAGTCTAGATTATAGGACATTGCTTCAAACGAACTCCTAACTCAGAAATTAAAGATTACAGCTAAGTGATCTTAATAGAAACATGAGCTAATTGTCACGATCCTAGCATTAAATTAGATAATCGTGCGACACTTAGTATAGTCCGTCGCACTAAGTCAGCCTACCAATACTCAAGAAAGAGACTTAGAGTAAGCTTTTGAGACAAAGTGGTAAGGATGAGAGAGTTTAGGTAAATGAAAGCTTTGTATTACTCTTAGAATACTTAGAACTCTCACAAATGAGACTTGTGTACAGATGAACCCAAGGGGTCCTTTATATAGGCAAAGTCTAAACCAACCAAGGGTTAGGATCGTGCTAAGTGGCATGATCTTACAAAGGGTCTAGATTATTCTCAACTAAAGTTATAATATCTACAAAGATATTTACGTAGAGAATTCTAGAACAAAACATGGTCTAGATCCTTCTAAGAGGTTCACCCACTATCTTGGCTCTTCTAAATCATTCTAGGAGCTTCTAGAATAGTCCAACCTATCTAACACCATCCGGCATTGTCTAGAGCCTTCTAGGACTTAGTAGTACCAACTAGAGTCTTCTAGTATAGCCAAGACCTCTCTTGATCATTCTAGAAGTATCCATCACATTCTAGGGTCTTTCTCAGTCTTTTTGGGTGAACAGTATATATAGAGGACCTTAGAGCCATGAGCAACAACATTTGGATTTTTGGGAGCCAAATGAGCAGGGCGTAACACCCTCCCCCACTCAAGTTCACGACGTTCCCGTCGCACCATCGATTTTGAACCGCTCGATATAGTTTTTGAATTGCCACTAGGCATCTTCATGCTCCCAGCTAGCCTCGGCCTCGGGCAAATTCTTTCATTTCACCAGGTATTCCCGATAATTAGGAACATATGTCGGCGGATCAAGCGATCAGCCAAAATGTAATCTACATTTTTATCAAAAGAAGTTACCACCGCAGTAGGAGCCCTTTTGGATTCGCCCCTTAAAGGATCTCCCTCATCTCCATGGTAAGGTTTTAGCATGCTAACATGAAAGACAGGGAAAATCTTTAACTTGGCAGGGAGTTGAAGCATATAGAAGACCTTATCTACACGCTTGAGTACTGGAAATGGACCTTCATATTTGCGCACCAACCCTTTATGCACATTCCTTAAGGTTTTGAATTGTTGGGACAATAACTTGACAAGGACTAAATCCCCCTCTTGATACTCAATGCACCTCCTCTTTTTGTCGGCCCAATTCTTCATTCTTTTAGAAGCTTTGTTCAAGTAGGCTCTAGCCAACTCCGCTTGTTCATGCCATGCCTTAGCAAATTTGAATGCTGCAGAACTCTTCCCACCGTAGCTTGATGCTAAGGCATATGGGATTATAGGTTGTTGATCCATGACTATTTCGAATGGACTCTTACCCGTAGACTTGCTCCTCTGGAGGTTGAAGGAGAATTGAGCTACATCAAGTAATCTTGCCCAATCTTTTTGATTGGCACTCACAAAGTGCCTCAAGTATAACTCCAGCAAGGCATTCACCTTTTCCATCTGGCCATCACTTTGGGAGTGAAAACTAGTAGAAAAGTTCAAGTCTGAACCCATCATCTTGAACAATTCTGTCCAAAACCTTCCAGTGAATCAAGGATCACGATCACTTGCGATGTTTGATGGGAATCCCCAAAGCTTTACGACATGCTTCATAAAGAGTCGCGCGATCTCATCGGTAGGATAATCAGGTGAAGCAGGTATAAAAGTAGCATACTTGCTGAAGCGATCAACCACCACTATAATGCTACCAAAGCCCTCTGACTTAGGCAGGCTAGTGACAAAATCCATAGAAACACTCTCCCACGGCCTCTCAGGAATAGGAAGAGGTTCCAATAATCCACTCGGTGATTGTTGTTCTCCCTTGTCTTGTTGGCACATAAGACAAGTTTTTACATAGGCCTCGACATCATCCCTCAATTGAGGCCAATAGTAGATAGATTTGATAAGAGCAAGAGTGCGTTTCTGACCTAAGTGACTAGCCCACAAGGAATCGTGGCACTCTTTGATAAGCTCTTTTCTTAAGTTCCCCCACTTAGGCACATAGAGTCGATTGCCTTTGGCATAGAGAAGTCCGTTACTCAGCCAAAAACGTCTCGTCTTTCCTTCCATTACTAGGGGCAGCAGGCTCTTCGTAAGAACATCGTGCTCCAGTCCTTTCTTGATTTTATCTATCAAGGTGCTATCGGGTCTACTTAAGGCAGCCAGCTCTACCTTTCTGCTTAGGGCATCTGCCACCACATTGGCCTTCCCAGGCTTGTATTCAAGTTTGTAATCGAATTCTGCTAAGAAGTCTTACCACCGAGCTTGCTTGGGACTCAACTTTTTCTGAGTTTGAAAGTAGGTTGTGGCTACGTTGTCAGTCATGATCGTGAAGTGAGTACCCAACAAGTAGTACCGCCATATTCTTAGGCAATGGATGACAATAGTCATCTCTTTTTCTTACACCATGTAGCGTCTCTCAGTGTCATTGAGCTTGCGGCTTTCATAAGCAATTGGACGCCCTTCTTGCATTAGTACTCTGCCAATAGCAAAGTCAGAGGTATCCGTATGTAGCTCATATGCCTTTGAGTGATCAGGTAAGTTAAGAACCGACTCTTCACTTACTGCCCTCTTCAAGTCTTCGAATAAACCTTGACACTCAAGTGTCCATTCCCAAGACTTGTTTTTCTTGAGCAGGTTAGTAAGTGGCACTGCTCTTACTGAGTAGGACTTGATGAACTGCCTATAATAGTTCATAAGTCTGAGAAAGGATCTTATCTCTGGTACCTTAGTAGGGGGTTCTCACTCTTGGATGGCTTGCACCTTGGTTTCATCCATCATAAGTTTCCTATTCTTTATCTTATGCCCTAGGAACATCACTTCCTTTTGGGCAAAGGAGCACTTTTCCTTCTTGATGAATAGTTGGTTTTCCCTCAAGACCTCAAATACCTTCCTCAAATGTTCTAGGTGCTCTTCCATGGTCTTGCTATAGATGACTATATCATCAAGATAGACTACCACGAATTGATCGAGGTAGGGATGGAATAACTTATTCATGAGGGTGCAAAAGATAGCAGGTGTATTAGTAAGACCAAATGGCATGATTAAGAACTCATAAGCACTATACCTTGTCACGCACGTGGTCTTGGGCTCATCTCCCTCTGCTATACGCACTTGGTAGTATCCTGAGCATAGATCAAACTTTGAGAAATATCTAGCGTTCCTAAGTTGATCAAACAAGTCTGCAATAAGTGGGATGAGGTACTTGTTCTTTACCGTCACCTTGTTCAGAGCCCAGTAATCAGTGCACATCCTTAGTGAGCCATCTTTCTTCTTTTGGAATAACATCGGGGCACTGAAAAGAGCTTTGGAGGGCCTGATGAAACCCACATCAAGCAACTCCTTTAGTTATTTCCAGAGCTCCGCTAACTCCGGAGGGGCCATTTGATAGGGACTCATTGCAGGTGGCCTCGTGCCTGGCTTAAGCTCGATTTCATGATCCACCTCCCTCCTAGGTGGAAATTTCTTGGGCAGGGCATCAGGCATCATATCTTGGAATTCATCCAAGACAGTTTGTACCTCCACAGGTAGGTTAACTTGAGGTTCCAACTCTTTATCATCATGCTCCTTTAGGATGGCCAAGTAACTCTCCTCCTTCTTTCTCAAGCCCTTCTTGAATTGAAGTACAGAGAGTAATTTATTTCTCACTTTTGTGGACCGTTCCGTTGGTACCACATAAGCCTTTTCACCATCCATGATGCACATAGAGTTGGCAAAAGGAACATGGAATGCCCGCACTATATCAAGGAATTCCAAACTAAGCACTACCATAGAATCATCTATTGGCACCACCGATAAGTCGACTTGGCCAGCCCATGCACCTAGGCTAGCCTTAACATCATGAGCAACCCCATGGATGGGGCATGCTACTGAGTTCACTACCTTGAGGGAGCCTCCTCTATTGGACACCGTCAAACCCAATCGCCTAGCTTCCTCAACAGAGATGAAGTTGTGGGATGCGCCCGTGTTAACCAAGGCTTTAGTGGCTTTGCCATTGATTGTTGCATCCATAAAAAGTAAGCCCTTAGCTTGTGACTTAGGGGCCGACCGCAAGGCATTTAGGAGTTGTAAGGAACCAATATGTGCACCACCATCCTTTCTATCACCTTCTTCTTGGCTTAGCTCAGAGGCAATTAAGGCATTGAGAGCTTTCTTCTTGGGACACTCGCGTGCCCAATGTGGCCCATTGCAAAGAAAGCACTTGACTCTTAGCTTGGAGAAGTTACAGTCTTCCTTCTCTTTTCCCTTGTCTTTATGCCTATAGAAGGAACTATCTTTGTTCCATTTTCCTCCTTTTGTTTGCTCTCTCCCACTCTTTACTCCACCACCTTTCTTGTCTTTGGTCTTAGAAGGGTCCTTGTTGGTAGAGTAATTAACAAGGCTCTCGACTACTACAATAATATCGGCCAAGTCCTGGACGCCACGACACTTGAGCTCTAACTTGGCCCAGTTCTGAAGACCATCCATGAACAAAAATAGGGCATCTTTATCTGAAGTGTCAGGGACTTTGTGCAAGAGTGTGGTAAACTCTTTCAGGTAGTCTCTAACACTACCAGATTGTTTGAGGTGGCGAAGACGGCCTCTTGCCTCCTCTTCAGCATTCTCAGGGAAGAATTGCCTTTTTATCTCCCTTTTGAAGTCATCAAAGACGGCTATAGAGCACACTCCTCGTTGCATCTCCCTGTGTCTCTGCCTCCACCATAGTATGGCGAGATAAAGGCAGCATTATAATTTACCAGTATCATCCGTCACACCGGCGGCCGCCAATTATTGTTCGAGTCCCCATAGGAAGTTCTCAACTTCCCTAGCATTGCGAGTACCATTGAAGATCTTTGGTTTAGGTACTTCAACCTTCTTTGCCTCAATAGTTATTATGGTGGTCACCCCAGTAGCCACTGCTCACTTGCACAAAATAAGATCACCATCCATCTCATCTACTCTAAGTAAAATATTACTGAGTTCTCTTTGGAAAAGATCTCATACCTTGGCAATCTCCGAATGAAGGGACTCGACCTCGCGCCTTAAGTCGGCTTCTAGCCCACCAAGCGTATTTTTGATGCCGATGTGGATCTCCATATCCTCGGTCTCCAAACCGTCGCAACGGCCATCTAAATTGTCTACACGCTCGCCTAATGTACCCAAGTTGGACTCTAGTCGGGACACTTCAGCTTCCAAGCTAGTCACCACGTCCCTTGACTTGCCGCAGGTAGCACCCTTCTTCCCTTCATCATGCCCACGTTCAGAAGTACTAACTTTGACAGGGTCAGGAGTTGCAGCCATAGTCTTCATTTAGACAATGGAACCACCAAGATATAACGAGCAACCAAAGCTCTGATTCCACACTGTCACGACTCTAGCCTTAAACTAGATAATCGTGCGGCACTTAGTACAGTCCGTCGCACTAAGTCAGCCTACCAACACTCAAGAAAGAGACTTAGAGTAAGCTTTTGAGACAAAGTGGTAAGGATGAGAGAGTTTAGGTAAATGAAAGCTTTGTATTACTCTTAGAATACTTAGAACTTTCACAAATGGGACTTGTGTACAAATGAACCTAAGGGGTCCTTTATATAGGCAAAGCCTAAACCAACCAAGGGTTAGGATCGTACTAAGTGGCATGATCTTACAAAGGGTCTAGATTATTCTCAACTAAAGTTATAATATCTACAAAGATCTTTAAATAGAGAATTCTAGAACAAAACATGGTCTATATCCTTCTAAGAGGTTCACCCACCATCTTGGCTCTTCTAAGTCATTCTAGGAGCTTCTAGGACCGTCCAACCCATCTAGCACCATCCGGCCTTGTCTACAGCCTTTTAGGACTTAGTAGCACCAACTAGAATCTTTTAGCATGGCCAAGACCTCTCTTGATCACTCTAAAAGTGTCCACCACATTCTAGAGTCTTCCTCATTCTTTTTGGGTAAGCAGTATATATAGAGAACCTTAGAGCCATAAGTAACAACATTTGGATTTTTGGGAGCCAAATAAGTAGGGCATAACATAATGCCCTATATTCTGATTTAGTGCTATACCTTTCCACAATATTTTGCTTTTTAGAACTCTAAGAAATTAGACAATTTTCAAGAAAAACATAATAAGCTCTAGTAGATCTTCTGTCATCTGGACAACTTGCTCAATCGGCATCTGCAAAGATGCAAGCTTTTGTTTAGTTTAAAACTGATTCCATGAGTAATGGTACCTTTAAGATATCGCAATACCCTTTTACATGCTTCCCAATGAACTATTGTTGGACAATGGAGAAATTGACTCAATTTGATGATAATGTATGAAATACCAGGTCTTGTCGCTTTGAGATATTGCAGAGCTCTAATGGTACTTCGGTATAAAGATAGATTAGGTAAAGGCTTTCCATCATGTTTGGACATAGTTCATCCTAGTGTAGTTGGAGTTGTATAAGGTTTTGCCCCTGCCAATTCAAGCCACTAGTTTTCTAATGAGACTAGGATTTGTCCCTGTGACCAAGATGTCATCAACATAGACAATGAGTAGAATTAGATTGCTACCTGAATTGTAAATGAATAAGAAGACATCAACTTTAGAGTTTGTGAACCCCAAGTAATGAGTGTTGTACGCAACCTATCAAACCATGCACAAGTGGCTTGTTTCAGCCCATAAAGCGCTTTCTTCAGAAGATAAATATGATTAGGTTTTATGGAATCAACAAAACCTTCAGGTGGAGTCATATACACACTTTCTTGCAAAACACCATTCAAAAAAGCATTATTAATATCAAGCTGCTTAACATTCCAACCATTATAAACAGCAAGAGTGAGTATTGCTCGAATGGTAGGAGGCTTGATTATTGGACTAAATGTTTTAGTAAAATCCATACCAGGTGTTTGATGAAATCCTTTTGCCACTAGTCGAGCTTTGTGGTGTTGAAGAGAACCATCAACATTAAACTTAACTTTGAAGACCCAATTTTTGCCAACAATGTTATATTTGGGAGAAAATGGAACCAACTCCCAGGTTTTATTCCTCAAAAGTGCCTGAAACTCAGCATCCATGGCTGCCTTCCACTATGGATCAACAAGAGCTTGAGCTACAGATGTGGGTTCAGTAGGACCTGTTTGATAGAAAGAGGATACTTTTGAACCAAGTATAACTTTAGCTTGAAAATGCCATTTTTTGAGCGAGTAACCATGGAATGAGTGGATTGAACAAGCTGTGATGTGGATGGCAAAGCTATAGGGGAAAACTAGCTAAAACTGAAGAGGGCTGATCAGCTGATTGAGAAATTGAACTTGATGCAGTTGTTGTAACAGGTTGAGAAGCCAAAGTATGTACCGGGCATAGAACATCTCCAATTGTAACTATAGTAGAAGCTTGTAATGGATCAAACTAGGTAGAAGTAAGAGTAGAAGGCATAACTTGTTCATGTTTCTTACTAGGATTAGGTTGAAAACCAAACAATTCTGCCCATGGAAACTCAGTTTCATTAAAAACTACATGTCTAGAAGTATAGACCTTGCCTGACTTATGTAAGTATTTATAGCCTTTATGAAATGAACTATAACTGTGAAATCGACACTCATGTTGAAGACACTGTTGAATGGGGGGCATAGATTAGTTTTTTGAAGCATCGTGAGAGCAGAGGAGCTGGAACCATCGGAGGTAGAGCACGAGAAAGCCATTGATGGTACTGATACCATATAAGATTTATGAATAAAACAGAGTAAAAAAGAATAACTCTCAGACTTAATCATATTGAGGCTGAGACGCTTGTATTTATAAGCAACTTATTGTGGGGTCTGCTCCTAGATCATGTACCACATAAATGATTAAGTGGCAGAACAGGTCACAGGAGGGCACACCGTTCGACACGTATCCAGAAGAACTGCTTAAAAGCCACACGAGTCGCACGTGATACCGTATGGGCCCGTGGGTTGTTGGAGACCAGGGCCGAATCTATCTCAGACCCTAGACGGGTTCGGCCCAGTCTAATTCTTACCCTGACAGCTGGGGGTCAGGATCTTTGAGGGTCTTCCACCAGAAGATCATTGGAGACAGCGCGCTGCTCCAAACCTAAACAGGGTATTTAATACAATCCTAGGTATTTGTGCGCATTGGGTAGATTATCCTGGCAGGACGACAGTTTATCAAAGTCTCACCCCCGCTGAGCTCGAGCCATAGGGGACGGCAGAAAGCAGATCACGACGATGCAAGAGAAATCACGAAATTACGGTAACCATGGCCCGTGATTTCCGGAGTAAGTCATGATGAAAAAAGGTACTTGATCCTGGGATTGAGAGGCAGAAGATTCTCAGTTCCATGACAATATATATAAGCCATGCGTCCCCCTGAGGATATAGACATATTTTTATATATATACATAGATAGAGATATAAGAAAAAGAGATAGATAAAAATTTGTAAGCAAGAGAAAAACTTAATATTTGCTACTAAATCTTAGGGGTAAATATCTGACTTAAGCATCGGAGAGTCTTTGCAGATGGCTACCCTCATCTCTCCGATCCGACTTGAAGTTAAAAGCACTCTGGGATAGCAAGAATACGTGGACAGTTAGTAGATACAGTATCAGTAGTTCGCAGACACATAGACAACTGATAAGAATTGTACAACACTTATTACAAGATATTTTGTACAACTAATTGCTCAACAAGAAGAGCTTAAAGCTCGGGTCTGTTACAAGAAACTATCAACAGAAAGATTCTAGATGCTACTGACTAGATGGAGGACGGGTTGGCGCAGATTCACTAAAATTTAGGCACATTTCTTTTTCGTATTCATTTGAAAAAAAAAAAGTAAAAAAAGAAAAAAGAAAAATACACTTTAGATATAAAATATTGTTGAATACTTTTTCTCCATGAAATTAAACGAAAAAAAAAAGTTTTACACCTTGATTTATGAAGCTACACTGAAACTTCCAAGTTCGAAGTAATGATTTTGGGAATTATAAATTGGACAAAAGGCCAAGTGGGAGTCCACTAACCAATATATAAATACGTGTCAACGCTTTAAAAGCAACAAAGCAAAGATTGGTGTTTGTTGAACTTTTTTCACTTTGGACTGGAAATCTAGGTTGGTAGTTGGACTTGGTATACTACTGGAAAGTAGTTAGTCTAGTTATCTCCTTTTTTTTTTTTTGAAAAAGAAAGAAAAGTATTTAGTTAAAAACTAATTGTAGAAAAAAAAAAGCTCATAAAAATATTAATACATGCATAGTTTGGTTTCCACTTCCCACCCTCAATGACTCAATATACCAACCTAAATTCCTCATTTTAGAAAATAATAGTAGATACCTTCTATTAATATCTTNCATAGGTAAAAAAAAAAAATACATACTGGATTGGTGCCCATATATATATATATATATATATCTATATATATATATTTGTTAAGAAGAATAAAGAAGGGCTTTGTGGGACAGTGAATGCATACGGACACATGTGCAGTACTATATTTTAACATTGAACTCTAGGTCATTATCAAGTCATATTATAAACAAGTTTTTTAGATCTGACATAATCTAACATTAATATGTACTATTAAAAATTTTAAGATCATGCGTATAAATACACTAATCGGACAAGAAATAAAAGATATCATCGATCGGTATGCCCGAAAAAGGAACCATTTGTCAAAAGCAAATAGAAAGAAATTAGAGGGAGAAAAATGTGAAGCATAGACGGCAGTTTTTGGTGCTAAGAAACGAAGAATTTGCAGGCTGGTTCAACTGGGCATAACTGTGCCTTTTGAACTACTTAATTTCTTCTTCTTATTCTTTAGTAATATTTAACGTAAAATTATTGGTCGCGTATTAGAAAAGCGTAAACCTCGTAGTGGAGGCCACGTTTATCATTATTCATGTTGTTGACAACTTCGTTTGTTTGTTTTACCTTAATGTGTTTTAGTAACTTCCTTTGTATAGTTATAGCTATTCGAAGTTGTTATTGCTATAGCCGAATAGGAAGTCACAGAAGTCAAGCTCTCGGGTAAGCCACGCTTGTGTCCTGTTGACACTTGGAAAGCTATGATTCGTCAACGCGTAAATTGTTTGGTCTATGAAGGTTGAGTCCATACCACTGCAGATCTCAATATTGACTATGACTCGAAGCACAGTCCAAAGTACTGAGGCAAGTTGGGAAAAGAACAGAGAAAAAGGCCAAAAAAAAAAAAAAGACAGAAGAAGAAACGGTCCGAGTCTAAGGCGTTTGGTAAACTTGTTTACGGGGCTTGCTAATTTCCACGTAAATTGACGTATATATTAGTAATTTTAACTAGAAGAAATTGTGGTAAAAATACTCATTTTTAGTCAAAATTTACACTTTAATACTTTTTCTTTTCTAATGACAATAATACATTCCGTCTAAATTTTATAACAGCTGTTAAATTTCTCTGTTAAATGACACGTCATAGAACACGTCGCCTTTTGAGATTAATTATAATTTTTAAAATAAAAAAAATTAGGAAAATGAAAACAAATAAAATAAAATAAAGAAGAAACAATTCAACAAAAAAAAACCTTCTTCTCCACACACACACTCTCTCTCTCTCTCTCTCAATTTTTATCCAGAATTAACTTATTAATTTCTGCAACCCACTAATTAAAATTCGAGTTCCTAAATACTGAAGAAGATAGATAACACAAAAAAGGTTGAACGAAAAAACGATTCTCATTAGTTCAATAAGCGTATGAATATAATAAATATATAACCTAGATTATACAAAGAAGGAAACTAACTACCTAAAAGAGTAAAGATTATAATAACATATTACAAGGAAAAATTAAAATAAACCTTAAAAAAAAAAAGAAACTAGCTAAAAGATAAACCAAATTACAAACAACTACAAATAAAATAAATAGATTCTCTATAATTTTTGGTAACAGAATCAGTGGAAGAGTTATTCTTAATAAAATCTCCCTCAATACAAATCCAAAATCGATAAGAATTTTCTACTGGATTCTGGATTTTGTTGCTTGGTTCACGGTGAGATGAAATATAATGGATTGATTACAAGCAAAAGGAATATTTTTTTTCAAACAATGGGTATTCAAGATTTGAGAGCATGAACACAAAAAACTCCATCAGACCAGTACTGGGCACGATTTGGCCGAAATAGAGGTGACCTATCTTTGCTTTTGACCACAAAAACTCTGTTCATGAGCCGCTTTTCAATTTTAACTCATCTTCTTCCACCTCGTTCCGCACCAATATACAGAGGTGATGACGAGTGTGGCTGACTTAGTGGCGGGAATGGCGGAAAAATCTGATTCGTCGGTTTGGAGAGATGGGACAGAGAACCCTAATCAATCCTCTTCGTTCTGATTGAGATTAAGAGGATTTTGGTGATCTCCTTTGTCTTAAGGGCTCGAATGGTAGTTTTTTTTTTTTTCAAACGAAATCAAATGGTGGTCTAGGTTGTGGAAGATTTGGGTTTTTAGGGTTAGAATTTTAGAGATTTGGGATTGAGAATATGGGTCTTGAGGGGGTGATCTTTATGGAAAGGGAGATGAGGGTTTTTGTTAGTCCATGATCAAGGTTTTTTTTTCAACTTGTTTATTTTATTTCATTTGTTTTTTTTTTCAACTTGTTTATTTTATTTCATTTGTTTTTATTTTCCTAATTTTATTTCTTTTTTTTTGTTTTGAAAATTATAATTAACCTCAAATGGCGATACGTGTTTCATGATGTGGCATTTAACTGAGAAATTTGATAGTTGCTACAAAATTTGGACGGAAGGTATTAAAATATAAATTTTGACTAAGAATTGATACTTTCGCTGCAATTTCCTCTTTTAACTAAAATGGCTTTTAGAAGTGTTTTGAAAAATGATATTTTTAATAGTGTTTTAGCGTTCTATGACTTGTATAACGTAAGGTCACACAATTTGTGATTATTGATTAATCTCACACAATTTGTCATTATTGACTAGTCATTAAAATTCATAATTTTATAGTCACAATTGTAACCTCTTATCATACAATTTGTGATTCTACTATAAATGTCAATTTGAAAAAAAACTATTAAAAAAATTATTTTGTGCCAAATTAGTATTACCCAGTTGAATTTCCCTAACTTCCAGTTTATTAGGGACCTTTTGGTATGGGTTCAAATCAGGTTTTATGATTTCAAAGCAAAATACCGAAAGCAGACCAGAAAAATTGTGTTTCGTGGGCCATTTTTGGATCCAAAATTTGAAAATACACCTAAAAAACCACAAAACAGGAAACATTAATTTGCTTTTTTGTAACTTCAAAACCAAAGAAATTTGTAATTATCACAAATATATTATTACACAGGGAAATCCAAGGAATAAAACCAATATGATACATACAGACTTATCAAACATTAATACCTCCAATTTTCTTATGTGACATGTATCACCTATGGACAAAAATGAATCACACAATAGACTGACAGTTCCTCATCCCTGTGAGCAAGGATACTGCAATATTATTCTCACCAGAGCAGGCCAAAAACTATGAACACGGATAGCATGGAAATGTGGAGTCATCTGAGTCTTGAGATAGAAATCTGCCCAATTAAAACTTCAACCATTCCAAGCAAGGACACAGCCCCCAGCAAAACCTAGAGGGATAGTAGTCCTTCAAGTATACCTCCCTGCTGTAACCGATTATGTAGAAACTGAAAGATCGGCCACGGTTAGCCATGGTAACTCGTGTTACCGGCACGACGGAGATGGTATGCCTCTCGCATATGACTCTCGCTGTGGGTGGTACAGGAGCTCTGTCCGCAATAACTTCAGAAGAAAATTTATTGAGGAAGAACGAGTCTGCAAAGAAGGCTGGAGTGCACTGGTATGCCTGAGTGTTGCATAACTGGACACCCTTAGCTCGATGAAAAACGTCATCCGGAACAGATGCTGCTCCACTAGTCCCACTTACCTTCCGGGTTGAAAGTGTCTTCCTGTTACACCATTGATAATTATACTTAATTGCATATTTGATGCCGGAAAATGAATACAGATGGAAGAGCCCATGAAAAATTCATTTTGAAAGGAGGAATATTAGGACATGAACTTCAAATGACAGGAGACAACAATAGAAAAGAGGTGAACAATAAACCCTGGTTTAGCGATGTTTTAGAATCTAACATCTAACAATGATATAAAAACTGCATTTCTTTTTGAAAACAACTCCAGATGATGGGCAAACACATCTCTAGAGTTATCAGAGCACTGATGGTTGTTTACAAAAAAAGGTGATTCAGGTTACTCAAAACAGAATGAGACAATATTCATGTTGTATCTATGATTCTTCACTCTTGATAAGGACTAACATGCATTCCTAGCCAGCACACCATAGAATTGATATCTTTCCAATCTCTTTCAGATCCCATGCAGTCAACAGCTATGCCAAGAAATGCTGTGGGTATGTGGGCCTGTCTCTATGTAATCTAATATAGCAAACTGTTTGTTGGCCATGAGATGACAGCAGTAGAAAGAAACAATTTATTAACTATCCGTAAAGCATGGAATTTATGTTAATTTCATTAACCAGGCTTCAAAAGTGACTATAGGATTTGTTAAATTAATCATGAGATGTCGTAAAAGAAAGACAGCAAGACAGCATATTAGTTTTGTTATGTAGAGCATAAAAGGTTATAAAATTTACCTACCATCTAACAATGGCAATGTTACGTGTCAGAAGAGAACCGCTGCCATGACATGTCTCACATTTAATAAGACCACGGGAGCCACAAGTTGCACAAGGAATCTTTCCAGTACCATTACACTTCACACATCTTCAAGGACAAAGAAAGTATTATAAGAGAATGAGTCTCAAAGTAACCACCAGTATCTAACCTAGATGCTAGCTATCGCATTCCAACACCAACTGTAACAATTGTCTAATTACATATTTTGTTAAGAAGTAAAGATCAATGTTGGATTAAAATCCTCCTACTTTGGGGTTTGGATGGAAGCATGTACACGGAGATTGAGTCAACCCAGATTAATAACAATTTTGAGGAAGTAGTACTAAAACCCTTGTGTTGAAAAAGTAAGGGCATAAGTTTGTAAACTGAACTGGTTGAAAGGTAAGCATCTTACATTGTATCTGATCCATCTCTGTGAGCAATTAAACCCCTTCCATAACAAGCAGGGCACTGCATCATCTGGTTTTCCTTGTAGAATCCAGGTTCTTGATTTACATTGCATGTACTACAAATTATATCTCCCCGCCCAGCACAATCTGCAAATGTTGCCCAAGTTTATAATAGGAGCGTAACAAGAGCAGTAAATTTGTGGAATTTAGAGGAACTTGTACTGCTTAGGAACTACTAACAGAACAAACATTTTATACTGAAAACATAACTAAGTAACATCAAAATAGAAAAAAAGAAAACCAAATAAACAATAGTTGTTTAATCAATCTTCATTCGTTCAAGTTTACCAGCAAAATAAATAAGTAAAAAAAAAAAAAAACAAAAACAAAAACCTCATTCAGTGCTTCCACCGAAAAATTCATATTCCTCAATCCTTACCTGAACATTTCTCGATAACTTCAGAATGAGGAATTTTAGCCCTTGATTCCCTGTAAGGTACAAATAAAACAGGGAAATCAGATCTTAAATCCAGTTCCCAGACTCCAAGCTCAGGTCCCTTATCTTTTCCATCAACATTGCCACCAAGATAAGGTTGAGTTTCTTTTATAGTTTCCCTTTCCTCTACGAAAGTCTCTAGAGTCCCGACATAAACATTGCAGTCTTCCACTGCACGAATCTTCCATGTCCTAGCAGGGCGGCTTCCCCAACAGCAACGATGACCAACGTGATCAATGAGCAACTCTCGTATCTCAACCTCATCCAAAACTTGCCTACACATACATTTTCAAGACAAAAATAATTGAATAGTCCTTAATCCAAAGAATTAGAAAAACACATAAATAAATATGGAAGGTTCCATGAAAATGAATACTAAGCTTTTCAATGGTAGGAGAATAAGTTGGTTCTGAAAAAATTTTAAGATCATCCTAACTAAAAGCAGCAGCCTTTTCCTCCTAATTAAGCAAACCCACGTGGCTGAAGGCTAGCCAAATTTTGTTAATTATATACCTAAATCCATATTTATTCCTACATCTTGGTTGACCTTGACATATGAAACAAAAGAGAAAGATGTATAAGAAACAGAGGAGTAATGGAGAACCATTAAAGTAAGGCTAAAGATAAAGAAGTAAAATAGCCACTTAAGATGGAGCAACTAGGAATCTTGATCAAGTCCAAATAAAATTGGCTGTTGATAAAAGAAAAGATTCATAATTATTCTTACATCTTGGTTGGCCTTGACATATGAAACCAAAGAGAAAGATGTATAAGAAACGAGGGAGAAAATATATGTAACTCTCGAAGAGTACCGGAGAATCATTAAAGTAAGGCTAAAAAAAAAAAAGAGGGCAAAATAACCACTTAATATGGAGCAACTAGGAACCTGATCATGTCCAAATAAAACTGTCCCTTGATAAAAGAATAGTTTATCCTAGATTACCTGTGGAGTTCATTGGTCGTACCGCCATAATCTCCTCCATATGCACCTTGATAGACAATAGCTTGTTCTGCAACAAGCGACACTTAATTTAATATTCATCTCACTATGTCTTAATTTGTTGCATAAAGATTACTAATATACAGAGGCTATTCACATGTCACTTTTGGAATTACAAGAACCATGAAAACTTACAGAACCCAGTTGGCAAATACAAATACAAAACATATCATGCTCAATGTTCATATAAGTCCCTCAACATAAACCACCAACAATGTAACATAATACAGATACCCATCAACTAAAATTGAAACCCAGATCAGAAAATAGCTCAATTGGAGAAAATAGAGGCAAAAAACACCATACCATTATGATAAGGCTGTGGCGAACCAACCAAAGGGGCATGAATGGAAGGCGGGTAGATATCAGAAACAGCAGACGCGGACCGAATCTCCTCGACGCTGACTTCAGTCCCGGGCAACGAAGCCGTCGGAATCACTGAACCGGCTCTTCCCACGTACTGGTACGAGCTCCATTTATCACTCTCCTTCTCTCCCAACTCACTCCTTCGTTCTTCATTAAGCGATCAAAGGAAAACCCATAAAGCAAAATTATTGAGACAATAGAAAACGAATTCAATTAGTGAGAAAATTGAGTGGTATTACCTGAGAGCAGAGGCTCCTCCATGGTTTTGCTACGTGGGTTTGTGAAATTGTGATAGCTGAGAAGAGTGTGGGATCAACTAATAATGGCGAAATTTTGCTTCGCAACTAAGCAAAAATCAGGTCAAAATCAATTTTTGTTTTTAAAGAAAAAAATGAAAATATTGAAATTTTGGCGTTGACGGATTTGGTTTCAGACCATTATTACCAAACTCGAAATATCTCCATCAATCATGTGATAATTCATGTCCTCTTTCGTTAATAAAATTTCTTCGTCCTGAGTCTTGGAGCATTTAACTAATTATCAGTGAAGAATTATTGTGCTGAAAACTAAAATAAACTGAAGAAAAGAAAATTTAAATTAAAAAAAAAAACCTTGAGAAACGACAACGACAATAGATCAAGACCTGAAACAATAACGATGACATAAAAAAGCGACAATTTTGTAGAAACGAAATGACGTTTGAAAATAACAGCTATTCCCTCGAAGTAAAAATATTGAAAACGACAACTCATAATAAAACGACGACTTCTTGATAAACGACGATTAAATCCATAAACGATAGCATGTTCTATACGACAGCTTTTAATTATTTTATTTATACGCAGCAAGTTATGATATAACAGAGAAAAAAAAAAAACAATAATACGAAAACGTCCATAAACGACAATAGTTTGAGAATGTGAAAAAACGTTATTTTCATTTTCACTTTTAGCTTTCCCACTATGGCGTTATTTTCACTTTCGGCTCTAAAACTTTTGGCACTGAATTTTGATATATGCCAATTTGCTACTTTTACTTTAAATAATGTTTATGTCTCTGTTTTAGCACAATCACTTTACAAGTCTAGTATTTTTCCAATAAAAAAAATCAAATGTTAAAAAGAATTGTACAAAATGAGAAAGAATGTGATCAGCTGACTTAATTTTTCCTATTAATTATGTCCACTAATTAAATTACCTCACATCACCGTAAAATACTTGAAATTTCTTTATGGGAAATTATTGAAGAAATAAAATGCTGAAAATAATTAAATATTACGTTATTAAATAAATAGGATGACAATGTAAAATTGGAATCTTAGTCTAGAACGTATTAGAAATTACAATGAAACAACATAGTTGAATCAAGCATTTTGGAAAACAAGAACATCCTATGTTTCTCGACCATAATGCTTCATTTTTTTTTTCCTTTCAGCGAAAAATGGTAAAAAAACGCAACAATGCCTCTAAACTATAACGTCTCTTAGAAGACAACATCATCAAAAACAAATACGACATACCCTAAAAAAAAAAAATCATAAACTATGACATGAAAAACGACAACATCTTTGGAAACGACCGCTTCGTAAAGACTATAACAGTTCTTATAAACGTCAACAGTACCTAAACGACAACAAACTAAAAGGACAAGACGTTTCATGTAATATAAGGAAAACGGCGTCGTTTGATAAACAACAAACGAGAACATATTAGAAAAACGACAACGGACTTAATATTCCTTCAATCCAACACATACAAGGATATATATTCAGCGTCAAAAACAGAAGCTAGGGTTTCCGACTTTCCGTCTTCGCACACCAGACTCCAGAGTTCAGAGCAAGCTTCAATCGAAAATGGTGAAGGGTCGCCAAGGAGAGCGCGTCAGGTCTTAGAATTTCCGCCCTGATTTCCAGTTTGCCCAAATCTCATTTTGACACAAAACCCTAACTCATTTGCGATCAAATTTTGGTTCGATTTTTTTTACAGGCTTTATGTGCGAGGCACAGTTCTGGGATACAAAAGGTATAGAATGTGCTTACCCAGTTCTCGAATTTGCTCTCAATTGAAGAAATGGGCTTTTGTGATTGAAATACGAGTTGTCGTTGTTGTTGTTGTTGTTGTCATATATATTTTTTTAAAAATTTTTTTTTTTAAATAGGTCGAAGTCGAACCAGTACCCAAACACATCGCTGATTCAGATCGAGGGTGTGAACACGAAGGAGGAGGTAGCGTGGTACCGGGGGAAGAGACTGGCTTACATATACAAGGCCAAGGTCAAGAAGGACGGAAGCCATTACCGTTGCATCTGGGGAAAGGTCATTAGGCCTCACGGTAACACTGGTGTTGTTCGTGCCAAGTTCAAGTCTAACCTTCCTCCCAAATCCATGGTATGCTAACCACACAACAACTCTTTTCTTCTTGCTGGGTCTAATTTGCATATTATGGGAGCTTGAGTTTATTAATGTTTTCTTTTCCCATTTGAACAGGGTGCTAGGGTCAGAGTCTTTATGTATCCCAGCAATATATGAGGTGCTTCACTGTTTTTCTTATCTTATTGTGCAATTTCAATATGGGTTTATAATTGTCTTATGAATGCTGATTATTTATATGCAAATGTAGAGCGAAAGCACTTTTTTCTTTTTTTGGGTGTGTGGTTTTGATTCATGTGCTCATGATATGGCATTTAGATTTCTTTCCTTTACTTTTCTGAACTGAAGTCAATGAGCTGTACATCTTCTCCCGTGTGGAAAAAATGTTCACGGATTTCAGCAAGTTATCTCTTCTGCTAAAACTTTTCTGTGTGTGACAACCTATTGTTCATCAATTAACACTTTTTGTGACTTCTTCTTCCTTTTTATCTTTTCATAGGCTTACTTAAATCTTGTAGCTTCATGCTATGCCAATGCCACGTTTTCTTTTTCACAAACACCTAATTGCTGAACCTAGCTTTAAAAATTAATCTTGTCCTAAAAGATAGGGTATAACCTTGAAACTTTCTATTGTCTTGGATAATCTTGAGACATTTTTATTGTTTCTTGAAGTGTTGATCATGATTAATGGTTTGGTTGTGAAATAGCTCAAGTTAGTCTAGGATTTATCTAACCTCCGACTTTTCTTTGTTCGTGTACTGAAAATTGCATATGTTGATCTGCAAGGATTGATGAGTTGTGTTCATTTTTGTGATTGTAATTCTTTTATGTTGCTCGAAAATTAAAGAATCTGTATTTATTTCTCGGCATTGTTCCATCAATCTGATATTTAATGGTTTCTTATGTTCCTTGGGCTTGCAGAGATGTTTTGGTGTAGATGATAGATCGGACAACGAGGGGAGACAACTGAGTTTTGGATTTATTTTGTTTAGAATCAAGTTTCCATATTTGTATTCCGCAAGTGTACTAGCTAGCTATTTTGCTGTTGATTTTGTGTTCGTATGGAATTTCAGATATTTATAAGCAGTTCCCAGATTTTGAAGGAGGCGTGTTCCTATATTTTGTTTTTTAAGTTTGGGGTGGCGGTGTCCTGCTTTCGATCTTTTAATATAAATTAAATTAAGCTGTTGGTCCGAAACTATTACTTTGGTCCTTAAATTTGAAATTGCATCAATTTTGGTCATTAGATTATTTAAAAAAATTTCATTTAGTTTTTTGTTTTATTCTTAACAAAATAGCATATGAGACATTTTTGCTATTTTGTTTTAGTCATTTTCATATTCACAAGTGTAGTCCAACTCTATTAATTGAAGTAGTTTAAGAATGATTATTTGAAGGGATATATTTTTTTTATATTTTGTATTTTGACATTTTGTTGAGTTTACATTTTGTATTTTGGTTAGTAGGTTAGTATTAACATTGATTTTTAGATGTGAAATTTGTTACAAATTTATATTTAACATATTTGAAGATTAGTTTACTTGGTTAAATTAATTGCACGTGATAAATTTATAATAAATTTTAAGTTTAAAAATTAATATTGATAATAATTAATTTTAATTTTAAAGATTAATATAGATAATAACTAAAATATATAAGTTATAATTTAAAGAATGTTAAAATACAAATATAAAAGTAACATTATTCCTTATTTGCATATTTGCGTATTGGATAATATATCGTAATTTAAAAAAGTACCATTTTTTAGTTGAAGACATTAATAAAGAATCAGAAGAAATGAAATATTATAAAATATTCAAGTCTTATGACTTAAAGTTTAACCAGGCCAACTTCGTTCAGGCCAGGAATTTTCTGCGACAAGGACCCTGCCAAAGCAAACTTTTACGCCGTGTTTTTCTTTTGTATGATAGGAAATGATATTATTATGTTTCTATTGTTGTATCGTGCTTCAAATTTCCAAATTGTGTCATTGTGCTGCCGAGTGGAAACATCTGAAAGGTTGTAACAAAAATCATAAAGTTGTAACAAAAAAGAAGTAGGAACATTTCAAACTGTGCTGCCAATTAATGACAACATTAATACCATATAGTTACAACTTTGAGTGATAAAAATTGTAAATTATTGTTTATACGTTCTAGAATGATATTTAAGAAAATTTGTACTAATAAATCAACCTAATAGTTACAATTTTTACCTAGTTGCCAATATATATATATATATATAAAAGTTGTCAATTTAGTTATTTTTTTTAACCGTTGGATCATCATCTAATGGTGATCTAATAATTATAATAAAGTGTATAAAAAAACGTGCATTATTAATGCTATATTTTTTTTCTTATTTTTTAATATAAAAAAAATTTTCATTAGTCAAAATAATACCTATGTGTAAATAAAAAATAAATACCTATTAGATTGTTAAATATCCTAACTTATATCTCACATATTTAATACCACGACGTAAAATAAAATTTATCACCATAGAATTAGTAAATAATAAGTTGAATTGTGATAACTTATTTGCTGAATTGTGATAACTTATTTGCCACGCAAGATTATGGTACCAATCCAATAAGTAAATATTGTTTTGCTTAATTAAAATTAGACATACTATGCACTTTTTTTTAATAGTAAAATGTGAAGAAAAAAATTTAATAATTTGTATTTATTTGTATTATTTTTTTACTAATTACTCAAATTAGGATAGTTAGTAGATGAATGATTAAGAAATATCTATCAATAGGTTAAACTACTTTTAAAAAGTAAAATGAACCCCAATAAGCAATTTCAAACAACTTGAGTCCTTTTTATTCTTAATAAAATGATACGTAGGTTTTAATAAATTGATCAATGATGTTAGTATTTTTTTTTAAAAAAAAACTAATAAAGGCATTTAGATGTAGGATAAATCTAGTGTATCCTTTTTATTAAAGAGATAATATATTGGAGAGACCATTGTAGAAAATATAGATGACGATAATGGAATCCACAGCTCACCTTTCTCCTCTTTCCCCTACGAATCCACAGCTCCAACCCTAAATCCTTCGCTCTCGTCTCTGCCTTCCTTCTCCACTACTTCAATCGGACCTGTCTCTTGTGCTCCGCTTCCACTGCAGGACCGCCGATTGTAAAATTGCCACCCAGTTTCTTGGTCTCTATGGCGGTTTTGGCCTTTAGATTCAACTTCTTGAATTCTTACCTTCAGACTAGATAGGTCTCTCGCTGTGCTGATTATGACGGGGACGAGTGGTTCTGGTGGCGATTTTCGGCCGGAGCGGCAGTTTCCTTCGCCAAAGTCAGACCGGGTCCTGGTCCAGCTGACGGAGGTGGTGAGTTTCCCCAGTTACTTTGAAGAGTGCGTGGAGTGGTTGGGCTGGGCCATGATGACATGGTCTTGGGTTGGACTGGGCTTTCTTCTCTTTACGTGTGCCAACTTGGTGCCTCGGGGACGTGTGAACCATAAGTGGTATTTGGACAAGTTTGGAGAAGATTAACCCAAGTCCAGAAAAGTTGTTGTTCACTTTTTGTACTAATTATTTTTTATGCTATGTCCTGCCCTTTTCGGTAATTTTGAATGTGGAGGAATCAATTGAATTCTTCATTTTGTGGACATGTTTAGTTAACTAAATATTATTCTTGCAAGGTGAGTTTGGATTTGAATTTAGTTTATTAAACTTTTATAGATTTATAAAATATACATATGTAGAAAAAGAAGTGGTTACGGACCAATCATTGATTTAGAATTACATTTTTTTACTACATAACCATATTCTTTTAACAAAAGAGAATATTACGTTCAATTTAAGAAATGTGAAACTCACAAATCAGTAACTCAAAATCAATAGACGATGATTATAATATGGGATCAATTTGATTTGGACAATTTGTAGAATTAATATTGCATTCAACAAATGAAGACCAAGAAGAATTTAATCAATGGAAAACAGTAAAGAGAATGAGAATATGATAGAAGATCATCTACTATACCTTCCAAAACCTGTTTTGTACGAGATTTTTCCCAAACTTCCAGTCGAACATATCATCGAAATTGAAGCACTCATCTAAGTATTAGAAAGAAGTCACAACTAGAAACAGATCCATCAAGACTTCATTTCTTCAATCTGAACCCTCATTGCTAATGCAAGTCGCCAACAACATTCCTTACTGCTCAAATTTCAAGTTGAAGTTGTTGGAACTGGACGAGGCAAGACTCTGTTTCAAGCTAAAAAACTTCGGTATTTCTCAGATGGGGAAGGCCATGTCTACTTGCAATGGTCTGCTTTTAGTAAACGACATGAACCATAAGAAAGTTTTACACGTAGTGAATTTTGTCACCAAATGCTGTCTCACTTTTCCTACTTGCCCTTCTGGTTGCCTACATTGCGCTTGTGGTTCGACTCTAGTGTTTGCTTGTGAGAAATGATACAAAGTGATCCACATCCATGGTGATAGTTTCAGGTTTGAAGTTTTCACTTTGGGGTCTTCTGAATGGAAGATCATTCTGGGGCTATTTCATAATCATGAGTTACATAATCGACCTTACAGCCAGAGGTACCATTGGAGTGATCTTTTGTCCACAGATGGCCAGTTGTTCCTGCATTGAAAGGTTGCATTTGATTGTACATCATATCAATGGACCCATGTGAGTAGACATCAAGAAAAACCCATTTGCCTCATCGTATTGACAAAAAGAGGTACTCTTTGTTGGAGATGAATGGCTACCGTACTTTGATCTCCAATGTTTCCTCTACTCAATTGGATGTTTGGGTTTTGAAAGACTATCAAGAACAAATTTGGCACAAAAGATACAGTATTTTGGCAGACTCGATAAGTTACTTGGACAAGAATGCTTCGATGGCTGCTAGATCCGTGGATTTGGACTCAAAACTTAGAGCCCCTTGTATGCTTGAGAAATAAAAATAGTGAGGTAATAGTTTTAAAGCACAAGAGATTCGGGTGCATGTACAAGACTAAACCCAAAGTGTTGAACAAACCGAAGAACATGACGAGTAAGGACTGCAACTTCATCCATTACTAGAGCAGCTTCGTCCATTGGGAATAATACGATGAAGAACTATTGGCTCAAGAAACTACCTAGCATTACTAATAGATAGTAATTAATAGAATCAAGGCATTTTAAAATTTTTTTTTTTTACCTCTTTCGTTTATGTATTCATTTCTTTACAGTCTTGAATATCTGATCTAGAATTTCGAGATTTAAAATAGATTATACATTATGTGTGAGAATCATCAACTTTCTGTCATTCCTTGTATTTTAAAGTTCAATTCAATTCGTAATCTTAAAAGGTTAACCAGAGCTATTATGTGAAGCATGCATAACCACGCACCGAAGGAAAATGTACTTATTATGTCGCAACTCACGTATAGGATTCATGATGAGTGAGTCGTCCTAGTGAGCCATTAATAATTAATTATTTATTTATTTATTAGCTTCACCAAAAGAAGAAAAAAATGAAAACTTCACAAAACGAGATGGAGTAACGAGAGGCGGATGAGAGCATGTTCCACTACAGTCTGATATCATTCTACCTCTTCGGACCACTCAACTTCGTCGTGCTCTAGTTCCTCTAATCCCCGCATGGCAAGCACCATCGTCATGGGTGGGGCCCAGTAATACCAGCGCCGCTAGCCTAGTTCCTTATGGAGAGCCCCACGTTCTGGCTCCCTCTCTTCCTCCACCCTAGGAATCTATGCCTCCTGTGGGGCCCATTCCCGAGCCTCGAACCGTGAGAAGGGTCACGCGGATCGCACGTGATCCCGGCATCGGCATGTGGGTCTTCCGAATTTAAGGCA
>JXTB01000541.1:206183-248965 GCA_002914805.1 Parasponia andersonii | reverse complement strand
GGATGCTCATATAACTTGCAATCAATACACTTTGTTGCTAATGATCACATGCAATAAAGTTAGTCGCACTCAAATTTCTATAATCTAAGTTGGGAGGTATACCATGATTACTCTTAGTGTAACAATCAAGACCTATCACTGTGCTTTTATGACGAGTCTATATTGTCATTGAAGTTTTCTCATCAACCATCTATACAAAAAGATAAGCTATCATTGGAGGAGGTGATTAAGCACTCCATAAGAAGAGATGCATACCTCCCCAAGTAAGAGGAAAAGCCATACTTGGAATATATGATGATGCAATAAATGTAAAGAATGGATACTTTCCTCTAAGAACAAGAGGCCACAATAAAAATTCTTGAACACCAAGTACGCCATCTTACTACAATCATCAACCATCCTGAAGACACTGTTTATAGTAACATCGATTCAACTCTAGAAGAGCAATATTGCACTACTATGACTTGTAGTGGTTTGTACAATGATGAGTTGATTTTTAAACTTTAAGAAGAAGAAAGAGGTGGGAGAAATGCCACCATATAAAGAGAAGTAGAGCAACATGTGAATATTAATATTACATCCTTTAAATAAAATCTAATCTCAAGGCCACCATTAATGAGAAAGCTTCAAATTCAAGACCTTGTACAAGAATTTTCTTATTCATAAATACTCAATCAAAAATTTCCAACAAGTAGACCATTGGTAACTCATTTTCACTATTTTTTCTCTCCCAATTATAGATATAAGGTGTTATATTGTCAAGATCAGATCCTAAAAGAATGTATCCATGCATTGAAATGGTTAATTGATGATATAAAGGGTAGACTTCATTTGGTCTCAACTTGTGGAAGAGCCACAAGAAAAAAAGGTAGGCCGAAGCCTTAAATTCAAGTGCTTGTTGGGAGGCAACTCAAGTATTTCTTTTCATTTTGGTGTGTTGAGCATTCTAAAGAGTTAGTGCTACTTCAAAGAGATCAAGTTTTATGGCTATGTGCCAACGAGAGGAGTATTCCTAAATTCATTCTTTTATTCTTTAATTTTCTAATATTTTGTATGCTAAGTTTGAGAGATAGAGTAAATGTTGTTAGATTGTACTTGTGTTTGTTTGTTATTGTGTGTTTATTTTCTTAGTTGTGTGATTATGTATTTGAATAATAGAGGTATTTTGTACTTTCTTTGGTTATTTCCTAGTTCCAATGTTAAGAACCTTGGGTAAATTGGTGCATAACTATATGAAAAATATGGATATTGGCTTAGCCTTTTTGTGTTAGTTCTACTTTAATTGAGAAGGTCTATACTTGAGCACAATACCTTTATCTTTAATTTGTGAGTGAATCTAGAGAATGCTTATGTAAACATGACATTTGATAATCTTATAAGTGGTAGAATTCGCTTGATAAACTATTGAGGCAAAATCCTCGATAATATTTCACCAAGGAAAGGATTTAGGCAATCTTTAAACTATTTGAGTCATTTAAACTAACTATGATATATTTTATCTCTAGTTTACCTCTTTTGAGCCTTGCAAAGCTTTTTCTTCTTCAGCTACATAAATACTAGCCTAACCTAAAATAATATCATTCAACCTTTATCTTTTGAGCATATTAATTGTTCTTATTGAATTATTTTGAGCTATGCTATGTTATAGGAGGTTGGGTAGAGTGAGATTGTAAAAGTAATAAAAAAACAAAAAAAAGAGAGTGTTACAAACTTTTTCATGAAAGAAAGAAATAAGTTTGGAGGAGTACAGCTCAACAACTACAAAAAAAAGGATAAATGTTTGTCTACGTGTTGATGGAAGGAAAAAAAATTGATTTTATTAGCGTGTTACTTGATGAATAAAACAATAACTCTACATGAGTACTAGAGTTAATGTGCTTAAGGATGATTTGAGCTTATTTTATTCAAAACATCATACCTTCACCTAAGCTCATATTAAAACCTTAATAAAGACCTTTTGATCCTTGGTATTGTGTTTCTCTATGTTAGTAGAGATGGACTTGAAAAGCAAATTTATAAAACTTGATTGTTACCTTTAGGATTTTGTGCTTAATATATATTTGCATAAATTTATCCGGATTTCACATAATGATAGGAGAAAAACATGTATACACTCATATGAGAAGTTCGATCTAAAATGGGACTTGCTGTTGAGTTATTCTTAATACCTAGCTAATATTTGCACTTTTCTTAAAGTTATGCAATTATATGAGCATTGAAGAACCAATTAGAAATCATTAGTGTCGGTACAATACCTCTTGTATATTTTTACGTGTTTTTCTTTTTTTTTTTTCTTTTACTCAAGGACTAGCAAAATCTTAAGTTTAAGTTATGTTAATTCCATATAATTTGAGTTATCTAGTACTAATTTGCCTTAAATTTTTCTATCTTCTTATTTATATTAAGTTGTTGCAATTATTTTTCTTATTATTTTGATGTTTTGCTTGTTTATGTATATAGATGAATGAAATAAAGGTGATTAATGAAACATAAGGTGAACTTGTGCTTCAACAATGGATCTTTCAAACCATTAGGATCGAAGTTAAATCCGATATAGATGTAACGCAATAAAAATGAGGTAAATCAGAGCTCAAACGATTAAATGGTGCATCTGGGCAATCGAAGCATCAAACTAGCAAAAAAGTGGTACTACATTGCCAAAAGTGGCACCGTAGCACCAACTCTCGAAAGTTTTGCAATCGCAGTACCACCTCCTACATCCTGGGTTAATAATTGATGACTGAGAATAACTTTTTGACTATTTAAAGGTCTAAATTCGGTCTATCTTAGGTTTGCAAGAGCCACTTCCTTAAAACACTATCTTTCGGGTTGTAAGAGGTATGTTGGGATAGAGAGAAAGAGACGGAGGTAGCTATAGAAGGAGAAGAAGAAGAGGAAGAAGAAGATGAATATAAGCTCCATTCCTCCATTTATAGAACGAGAGGAAAAAGAGGAAGAAGAAGATGAATATAAGCTTTAATCCTCCATTGGTTGATTTCCTCCTTAACATTAATACCACCCTTTGTTCATACTATCTTTTTTTCATTTTTTTGTGAGTTAGTTTTTCTTTATATTTTTTATATTTAGAGAGTAATATTGTTGAGAGCAAATCATTGAGGGAGGATTCCAGAGAGCAAAAACTAAGGTTGGAGGAAGAGATTAACAACTTCCATAAACATCTTCAAGCTCTTTAGAGAGGATGAATTATAAAATTCTTTTCTCTTTGATATATTGTATTTCTTGAATTCATTGTACTAAAATATTATTGTTCTCAAGTTATATTATGAACTAAATTCTTTTTCGTCTAGTTTTACTATGTGAACCAACCTAGTAACTTGTGTTTGTTTATTTCTCTCCTTTTTCATTAATCAGATCCAATGTTGAGTTAATTGTTTTACCTTGTACTTATTACTTTTATTTAATTGATCACTGAATAAATTGTTGAGTAAAATTTATATGATCTTGGAAAGAGGATTAGCAATTTGGAGTTAGGTAAAACAACATAAGATTACCTTGTTTGCATAAGTTTGCCAATAATAAAGTTCACTATATATCAATTAAAATATTCATAACTACTTTCAAAATTATATGTCAAAATTGCTACTTGTTATTATTGTTATTATCAAAAATTTCCTAATTGGCAAATTGAATTTTTAGCTTATATATGTGAATGAAAGATTGATTCAAGGATCCAAGAATACTTGATGTTCTTATGGCAAATGGATTTGCGTAATTGATAATTTCTTTAGTTTTTTTAGTAATGTAGGAAGCTGAAGTTTATCTTATTTCTTTTTACAATGTGTAAGATGTGAATTTTTAAATTAATTGACTAATAAGAATTAACCATTTAAGTAATTGATCAAGCTGCACACAATTTGATGATTTATGTTATTAAAATATTCTTCGGTATATGGTATTCGATTACATAAATGTAGAATCCCTTATTTTTAATTAAGGATATATAAATATTTTTTTATTAAAAAAAAAACTTACAACCGCACTCACTCATGACACTAACTCATCCCACATGTTGTCTCCCACTTATTTTTCTTTTTCTTTTCTTTTTACCTTATTTTTATTCCTATCACCCCTTCCTGCATGTAAGAAACCATCTTCCTCATTATCATCTTCTTCTTTTTTATCTACCGTCCATCGGCAAGAACTCAACGAACCATAGATCGAGTTTTCCGAAGCCGATGAGGATGAGAAATGGCCGCTGATTATATAATGTATATGCCACCATATTCTACGAGTCGATTCCGTCGGAATTCTGGAACATTTATATGGCAGTGTGGTTAGGCTTGGTTGGTCATCTTAACATTGTATGCCCGTTCATCAGAATTGAAACTCTTTTTGTAAGATACAATAACCTTGAATAGGTTTCATATTAAGATTTATAGTATTTATGCAATTATTTTTGGAGTATGTTTACTATTAGTCGTGGGATTTCATAGTTATATTAAGTGAATTAAGGTATAACAAGGAGTAATTGAGCTGTGTGTAATTGGGACTAGCCTTGTGAGAAATTTCAAAAATAAAAATTAGTATTTTTGTAAGTTAGAAATAGAAAAATGGTGTTTTTGAAATCTGACTTACTGTTGAACCGAAAGTCCAATATGGCTTGTAATGGACCATGGACCAAGTTTAGGAAAATGCCATCTTTTACAAATAAAGTGGACAATTGATATATTCATAACTCAATTCAAATAAAAATTGTATTTTTGTAACCATGATAAATATTGAACCATTTTGGCCTCAGGATTATTGATAAATGATAACTCCATGAAAATGGAGTTATTCTATGCTTTTCTAGCTTTAATTTTGTTATGTTTCTTTGAGATATAAGGTTGTTTCTTATGAGTTTATTGTTATTTTGATATTTGGTTTGTTTCTGTATGTAGGAAAATGAAACATTGGGAGATGATGCAAAAAACGGTCAAAAAAGAGCAAAAAAGAGTAAGAAGAAATGGAAAAGAGAGCTAAAAGGTACCAAAAGCCTCGCAGAACTTGAGAGTTAGCATTGTGATGCTAGAAAGTTGCACCGTAGTACTAGCAAGTGGCACTGCAGTACAATAAAGTGGTGTTGCAATGCGAGCAAGTGCCACCATAGCCCTAGAAAGTGGCACTGTGATGCCACTTAGAAGGAAAACAAATTGTTTTGGCGCTGATGTGCTAGTTTTTGGCACCGCAGCGCTATCATCTGCATTCAAGACTCAAAATGGACATCCTAGATCATGTTTTCAGGAATTAAAGGCCAATATTAGACCATACTTTGAGTGTGCAAGACTTTCTTCGATAAAAAAACTCTACTTTTGGAGATGGAGGCACACATTCCAAGAGAGATAGCTCATTATTTTTCCCATTGAGAGAAAATTCTAAGGAGAGATTCTTAGAGAAAAATTACCAAAAAAAATGTTGTAATTCTCATTTGATTTCTAGTTTTAAAAGAGAAAACTCATACTAAAAGTTGGAGAGCAATTCATTAGAATTTATTGTACCAATTATTGGAGGATTTCAACTCTCAATTTTGGAGAAGCATCAATCCACAACTAGTTTCATTCTCAATTTTCTTCTCCTTCTTTAATTGTTATACTTTTCAATATGTATATATAGGAATTTGATTGTTATTTTTATTTCTATCATGAGCTAAAGTCTCTTTTGTTTAGAATTACTATGTGAACTAACATTATAATATTGTGTTTGTTTATTTCTTATTTCAATATCTAATTATCTAAATTGTTGGTTTCTTTATCTTATGCTTAATACTGCTAGTTACTTGGCCTATAACTAGAGTGAATTTTGGAAATACATGATGGAATAGAAATTAAGTTGTGTATTTAGCCTTAGATAGAGAGACACATATTTAATTAGGATATGAATATACCTAATTAGTACGTATAATCACTGGAGATGTTTACTTTTAATGATTTCATTCAATTTTAATCTTCATAGGAATATAATGGGTTGGGTTGAGTAGAAATACTTGTATAACCATGGAAGAAGCTTGCAAATATATTAACATATCCGGTTAACAATAATTTGGTTAAATTAATTAGGGAAAAAGAGAGATAAATGGCACAATAGGAAAGGTTGGGTAGCTAGCAATTGTAGGCCTTGTTTTCTATTGAATTTGAACCTATTTCACTTGCTTTTCCTAGTTGTTCTTTTAATTCATTTTCTTATTCATTTGACTTGAATATTTCTTGTTTGGATAATCTTAGAATCATTACAATGTTAGTAATTAGCATAGAAGTAGTAGCAATCTTTGTGGGACAATACTCATTTCATCATTTTATTACTTGTAACTGACATTATGCACTTGCAATTTTGTGGTGTTTAACAAACCCACAATAAGTTGTCGGCACTGGGGATTGTGGCACTATATCTTTGCTAATATTAATACTAAGTAGTTCTAATTTTAGTTCAAATTTTTTATTTTTGATTTTAGGTACTCTTTTATTCTTTTATGTGAAGATCACATAGCTTGGAACTTATACCTCTTGATCCAGAAATTGAGAGAACTATTAGAAGACTTCGTAAAGAGAAGGTTCATGCTTCATCTAGTGCTACTAATATGGCCGAGCAAAGGAAAAAAATTGGAAAGCAACCAAATGGGGGTGAACCAAGGGTGTTGAGAGATTATGTCGTACTATTAGTGGATGTTATCCACTCTAGTATTTAGAGGTCAATCATGCAAGCTAACAACTTTGAAATCAAGCTGGTAATCATCTAAATGATCCAAACCTCGGTTCAATTCAGAGGTTCACCCCATGACAATCCTAACTCCCACATTGTGAACTTCTTGGAGATTTGTGACGCTTTCAAATATAATGAAGTTAGAGATGGTGCTATATATCTTAGGCTCTTTCCTTTCTCACTCTGGGATAAGGCAAAGAGTTGGTTGTGCTCTCTTCCATCAGGCTCCATTACAACGTGGGAAGATCTCACCCAAAAGTTTCTTGCCAAATTCTTCACACTAGCTAAAGTGGCGAAAATGAGGAATGAAATTACCTTATTTGTACAATATGATTCTGAATCACTTTATAAGCCTTGGGAGAGGTATAAGGACTTTCTTTAAAGATTCCTTCACCATAGGATTTCGAAATAGCTTCAAGTATAAAATTTCTACAATGAGTTGGTTAGCTCTGCTAGAATCATTATTGATGCTGCCGTGGGAAGAGCTTTAATGGGGAAATCTATTTATGAAGCATATGAATTACTTGAGAAAATGGCATCTAACAATTATCAATAGCCATCGGATAGAATGATACTTAAGAAGATCGGCGGTATGCATGATGTTGATGCTACTACTGCTATTCTCGCATAATTAGCCACTTTGAATAAGAGATTTGATACTATAAGTGTGCATGCTATTCAAAGTCCATTTGTAGTATGTGAAATTTGTGGTGGAAATCATACCAAGGAGGGATGCCCAAACAACTTGGAGTCGGTCTAATTTGTTGCCAAATACAATAGGCAACAAAGCGACCCGCACTCAAATTTATATAATCGAGGTCGGAAGAACCATCCTAATTTCTCATGGAGCAACAACCAAAGGCCTTCACCTTCATTAAACAATAGGCAAATCTATCCATCGGGCTTCCTATTTTAATTGCCAGTCGAGGAGAAGAAATCACCTTTGAAAGACTTGTTGGCTCAATATGTGAATAAGAGTGATCAATTCATGAGCAAGATCGAAACTTTCTTCCAAAATTAAGCGGCTTCCATTAGAAATCTTAAAGTGCAAGTGGGGCAACTTGGAAATGCTATCAATAACTACCCTCAAGGCAATGTACCTAGCAACACTGAACCCTATCTAAGAAGAGATGGAAAAGAGGAATTTAAAGCTATTATACTTAGAAGTGGTAAAGGAGTTGAACGAGAATATTGAAAAGACCAAGTCACCGCTATTATACTTAGAAGTGGTAAAGGAGTTGAACGAGAATATTGAAAAGACCAAGTCACCAACTAAGCATAGTGTTAGACTTATTGATGGGGAACAAAGTGAGGAGAATGAGAAGGTTAATGAAGAGAAAGTCCAAGAAAAGCTCTCATCAAAGCCTTCTTCAAGTGAGCCTACTCCGTACAATCCACCTTTACCTTTTTCCTCAAAGATTTCACATACAAAAGCTAGACAAGCAATTCTCCAACTTTCTTGTGGTCTTCAAAAAGCTTCATATTAATATTCATTTCGTGGATGCATTGAAGCAAATGTCTAGTTATGTGAAATTTATGAAGGACATTTTATCTAAGAAAAAGAGGTTGGGAGATTTTGAGACCATGACTTTGACTAAATAGTGTAGTGCCATTATTCAATTGAAGCTCTCTCCTAAGTTTAAAGATCCCGGAAGCTTCACAATTCCTTGTACCATTGGGGAGAAATATTTTGGGAATGCCTCATATGATTTCGGAGCTAGTATCAATTTAATGTCCTTGTCCATTTATCGAAAACTTGGTTTAAGAGAGGCGAAGCCTACTACGGTTACACTTCAACTTGTGGATAGTTCTCTTAAGCATCCAAGGGGAATTGTTGAGGATTTCCTTGTGAAGTCGGATAAATTTATTTTTCTTGTGGATTTCATAGTTCTTGATATGAAGGAAGGCAAAGAGATTCCAATTATCCTTGGAAGGCCATTCTTAGCAACTGGAAGAACTCTTATTAATGTGCAAAAAAGAGAACTTACAATGAGAGTCCAAAATGAAGAGGTAACCTTCAATGTCTTTAAGGCCATGAAATTTCCAAATGATGTGGGTGATTGCTATAGAATGGATATGGTGGAGAAGTATGTGGAAGAATTGTTTTTGAGGGATTTTCCAATCGATCCTCTTGAATATTCTATTTGAATGCCTATGATATGGATAAAGAAGAGGTTATAGAACGTGTCAACCACTTGGAGGCATCGCCATGATTGGTTTGTTCTAGAACTTAATTTGAAGCATTGAATAGTGCAACTTCATCTAGTCACGCTAAGCCTTTTATTGAAAGGCCACTTATTTTAGTACTCAAGCCTTTGCCTAACTATCTCTATTATGCATATTTGGGTGAGACTTACACTCTACCAGTTATAATTTCTTCCTTTCTAAATGGTGAACAAGAAGAAAAATTGTCGAGAGTTTTGAGGAACAACAAATAGGCATTGGGATGGTCTTTAGCTAACATAAAAGGGATTAGTCCCTCGATTTGCATGCACAAAATTCTTCTTGAAGAAGATTACAAGTCCTCTATTAAGTATCAATGTAGGTTAAATCCCATCATGAAAGAGGTAGTAAAGAAGGAGATCATTAAATAGCTAGATACGGGTATCATTTATCCCATTTCTGATAATCCATGGGTGAGTCCGGTTCAATGCATGCCTAAGAAAGAGGGGATGAGAGTGGTATCTAATGAAAACAATGAGCTTATCCCTACAAGAATGGTGACTAGTTGGAGATTATACATGGATAACCGCAAACTCAATAATGCAACTCGAAAAGATCATTTCCATATACTATTTATTGACCAAATGTTTGATTGATTAGCCAAGCATGAGTTTTATTACTTCTTGGACAGCTATTCTTGGTACAACCAAATTGCTATGGCCCCTGAAGACCAAGCAAAGACCATTTTTACTTGCCTTTATAGGACTTTTGCATTTTGAGGATGCTACCTGGGCTTTGTAATGCTCTTGTAACCTTCCAAAGGTGTATGATGGCCATATTTTCTAACATGATTGAGGTATTCATTGAGGTATTCATGGATGACTTTTTAGTCTTTGGTAATTTCTTTGACTCTTACTTGGATAATCTTGCTCTTGTGCTTAAATGGTCTGTGAAAATAAATTTGGTATTGAATTGGGAGAAACGCCACTTTATGATAGGCATAAAATCTCTTCAAAGGGGATTGAAGTTGATAGAGCCAAGATTGAGACTATTGAAAAGTTGCCACCTCCTACTTCTATAAAAAGAGTGAGAAGCTTTCTTGGGCATATCGGGTTCTATATAAGGTTTATCAAAGACTTCTCCAAGATTTCCAAGCCTATTTGTAATCTTTTGAAGAAGGATGTTCCTTTCTTCTTTGATGATGCATGTTATGAAGCTTTTGTTACTTTGAAAAAGAAGCTAGTTTTGGCCCCCATTATTGTTGTACTGGATTAGAGCCTCCCATTTGGATTAATGTGGGATGCTTGCGACTTCACAGTTGGTGCAGCTTTAGGCCAATACAAAGAGAGGGTGTTTCACACCATTTATTATGCTAGCAAGACCATGACTGGGGCTTAACTCAATTATGCTATAATTGAAAAGGAGCTACTTACTATTGTGTTTGCCTTTGATAAATTCCGCTCCTATCTCATTGGTGCTAAGGTGATTGTATATATCGACCATTCTGCCATCAAGTATCTTGTTTTAAGGAAAGATAGGAAGCCTAGATTAATTCGATGGGTGCTTCTTTTGTAAGAATTTGACTTGGAGATTAGAGATAAGAAGGGTACAGAGAATCAAAAGGCAGATCATCTTTCTAGATTGGAGAGTGGTGGGGAAGAAAGGGATGTACCATCATCAATAATTCTTTTCTAGACAAGCAACTCCTTTTTTGTGAGCACCATGACTTTCTTTGGCATGGAGACTATGTCAACTACATTGTGGGTAATGTGCTTCCTCCTAATATTTCTTTTCAACAAAAGAAGAAAGTTTTGCATAATTTTAAGTATTTTGTGTGGGATGAGCCCTTCTTATTCAAGCGATTTGCTGATCATGTTCTAAGAAGGTGTGTCCCAAAAGAGGAGATTGAAGATGTACTTAGATATTATCACTCTTCGGAGTATGGAAGACACTTTGGGGGTGAAAATATATCAATTAAGATGTTTTAGTCGGGTTTCTATTGGCCAACACTCTTCAAAGATGCTTATACTTTATTTCAAGATGTGATAGATGCCAAAGGACTGGGAATATTTCTAAGAGACATGAGATGCCTCTCAATAACTTCCTTGAGGCAGATCCTTTTGATGTTTAGGGAATTGATTTCATGAGTCCTTTTATTTCTTCCTAGAATAATCTATACATTCTTGTGGCGGTGGACTATGTTTCTAATTGGGTTGAAGCAGTTGTATTGCCCACCATTGATTCCAAAGTTGTAATGGGATTTTTGAAGAAGAATATTTTCACCCATTTTGGCACTCCTAGGGCAATTATAAGTGATGAGGGGAAGCACTTTTGCAATAAATACTTTAAAGCCCTTCTTTTTAACTATGGAGTAACTCACAAAATTGCTACTACATATCACCCTCAAACTAGTGGTCAAGTAGAGGTTTCTAATAGAGAAGTAAAGAGGATTCTCGAGAAGTTGGTAAATCCTTCTAGGAAGGATTGGTCTAAGAGGTTAGACGATGCATTTTGGGCATATCAAACCATATACAAGACACCAATTGGGATGTCTCTATACCAACTAGTATTTGAAAAGATTGTCATGTCCTAGTGGAATTAGAGCATAGTGCGTATTAGGCTATTAAAAAGTTGAATTTTGATTTGAAGGCCGCTGGTGAGAAGCATCTCTTGCAACTTAATGAGATGGATGAGTTTTTTCTAGAAGTTTATGAGAATGCTAATCTTTACAAGGAAAAAACAAAGAGGTGGCATGATAAGAAGATCTTAGAGTGCAAATTTGAGCCCGATCAATGAGTTTTGCTCTACAACACTTGCTTGAGGCTTTTTCTGGGCAAACTCAAGTCTAGGTGGTTGGAGCCATTCACTATTATCAAGGTCTTTCCCTATGGAGTGATAGAGGTGGAAGATGAGACCTGGAAAAGAATATTCAAGGTGAATGGTCAAAGACTCAAGCATTATTGGGGAGGTAAAATTGACGATGAAAGCACCTCTATTGCCTTGTCCTCCCCATAGAGAAGAAGGAATACGTAAGCTAATGACATTAAACAAGCGCTTCTTGGGAGGTAACCTAGGTTTTTTTTTTTTTTTTTTCATATTTTGAGCAACCTAGAGGGTCTAGCACAACCCCAAGACATCAAGTGTCATGGCTTTAAGCCATCGAGAGGAGTATCTCTAAACTTTTCTTTTGTTCTTTAATTTCCAAATATTTCGCATGAGAAGTTTAGGGGAAGGTCAAACTGTGTGGATTGTTTGTTCGTTTTATGTTTGCATGTGTTTTTTTGTGATTTTGGTTAATTATATTTTTGTTCTTGTATTTGTATTGGTGTGCTTGATTGTGTTTAAGGTATTTGTATCACTTTTTGGTCATTTCCTATGGGCCGATGATAATAAACTTGATTGAATTTGTCATAACTTGCAGAAAAATGCATACATTAGCTTAGTCATGTGAACAATTCTTGTGTAGTCTTATTTCGATTGTGAAAAATCATTAATTGAGCACAATGTCTTGAACTTTGAGTTGTGTGTGAATCTAGAGAATGCTTATGTAAATATATTATTTTGATAATCTCACATGTGCTAGAATTTGTTTGATAATCTATTGAGGTGAAATCTTAGATTGTATATCATTGCGGAGAGGATTTAGGTATTGTTTGGATCGATTGAGTCTTTCGAGCCAACCTTAATACATTTTAACCATAGTACACCCACTTTGAGCCTTATAATTCCTTATTCTATCAACCATACATACTAGCCTAGCTTAAAATAATATCCTTTAACCTTTTACCTTTCAGCATGATTGAATTTCTTAATGCAATATTTTAAGCTACGCTATAATTGGGGTGGAAAGGTGGAGTTGAGAAGTTTCAAAGTTTTATTTATGTTAAAAGTTGTTTGTTTTTGTTAAGTATTTAGTTTCATTCTCAAAAAATAGAAGAAAATTTATTCATCAAAAAAAAAAAAATTGGTGCACCCTTATTCAGAAAGAAATAGACAAGTTTTGGTATGCATCTCAATAAAAAGAAAGAAAAGAAATGTGGTTGATGTGTTTGATCATCAAAATGGATCAAAGAAAGAAAGTCAATTGAAAAGTATGGTGTTTCTTGAAACAAAAAAGTTAGTGAGATTGTGTAGTGTGAAAGTATAGCTCAAAATAATATCCTCGATTAATTTGTGCATAAGGGTGGTAAATTAAGCTTACTCTTATCCAACGTATCCTACCCCCCACCTAAGCTCACATTACAAGCTTGATAAAGACCTTTTGATTCTTTGTGTTATGTTAATCTATATTAGTGGAGAAAGATTTAAAAAGTAAACATATGGCAGATGAGATATAAATTAGAGATTTTACGCTTAATTCATGCTTGCATAATCTTATTCGGGTTCCACATAATGATAGGTGAAAAGGCCTTTTCACACACATACACACACAAATAATCCAAATTTGAATGAGACATGCTCTAGAAATTTTTTCAATACTTTGCTAATATTCACAATTTTCTATGACTTATATTCTACGTGCAATCTTTGAAGAAGTTCTTTGGAAATCATAACTTGAGGGCAAATTATCTTGTATTAGTGTTTTGTAGTGTTTAATCTTTCTTTTGCTCAAGGACTAGCAAACCTCTTAAGTTTAGGAGGGTGATAACTCTATAAAAATAGAGTTATTCTATCGTTTTTTATCCTTAATTTTGCTATGTTTCTTTGAGAAATAAAGTTGCTTCTTTTGAGGTTAGTGTTAATTTGACATTTGGTTTTGTTTTGAATGTACGAAACATTGCAAGATGATGCAAGAAAAGGTCAGAAAGGAGCAAAAGGAAATGAAAAAGGGAGCTAAAAGGTACCAAAAGCCTCGCAGGACCTGAGAGTTGGCATTGCGGTGCTAGAAAGTGGCATCGCAGTGCTAGAAAGTAGCACCGCAATGCCACTTCGAAGGACAACATATTTTTTTAGCTCTATAGTGCCTATTTCTGGCACTGCAGTGCCATCTTTTGCATCTAAGACTCAAAATAGACATCTTTGATCACTTTTTGAGGAATCAAAGGCCAAGATTAGACCTTACTTTAAGTGTGTAAGAGCTTTTTGGATAAAAAAACTCTACTTTTAGAGGTGAAGGCACACATTCCAAGAGAGATAGCTTAGTTCATTATTTTTCCTTTGGTGAGAAAATCCCAAGGAGAGATTCTAGGAGAGAAAATACCAAAAATATATTGTAGTTCTAATTTTGATTTCTAGTTTGAAGAGAGAAAACTCATAGTAGAATTTGAAGAGCAATTCATTGGACCTTATTGTACCAATTATTGGAGGATTTCAACTCTCAATTTTGGAGGGGCATCAATCCATAACTAGTTTCATTCTTAATTTTCCTCTCCTTCTATGATTGTTATTATTTTTCAATAGTTTATATATGGATTTGATTGTTCTTTTTATTTTTATCATGAGCTGAAATCTCTATTGTCTAGAATTGCTATATGAACTAACCTTATAATATTGTGTTTTTTTTTATCTCTTATTTCAACATCTAATTGTTCAAATTGTTGGTTTCTTTATTTTGTGCTTAATGCTACTGGTTACTTAGCCAATAACTAGTGTGAACTTTGGAAATACATGATGGAATAGAAACTAAGTTGTATATTCAGTCTTAGATAGAGAGACATACATTTAATTAGGATAGGAATATACCTAATTAGTATATATAACCACTAGGAATGTTTGTTTTTAATAATGTCATTTAATTTAGATCCTCATAGGAATATAATGGATTGGGTTGAGTGAAAGTACTTGCATAACAACAGAAGAAGCTTGCAAATACATTAGCATATTCAGTTAACAACAATTTGGTTAAATTAATTAGGAAGAAAGAGAGGTAATAGCACAATAGGAAGGGTTGGGTACCTAACAATTCTAGGCTTTATTTTCCATTGAATTTGAACCTATTTCACTTGCTTTTCCTAGTTGTTATTTTAATTCATTTGCTTATCTATTTGACTTGAATATTGCTTGTTTAGATAATCTTAGAATCATTACAATTTTAGTAATTAGCGTAGAAGTAGTAGCAATCTCCATGGGACGATACTCATCTCATCATTTTATTACTTGTAACTAGCATTGTGGACTTGTAATTCTGTGGTGTTTAACAAACCCACAACATAGCAAGAAGTGATATTTTTATAAATATTTTCAGAATATTCGTACTTTCCAGAAAATGGTATTTGTGTACTTTGACAAATAATTGGACCAAAAGTAGAGCCTCGGTTTGAGTTGAAAAAAAATGATATTTTCCTATATTATTCTAAGATGTTGATATTTTCTAAAATATTTTCTAAAAAATTGGTATTTTTATAAATACTTATCAAAGATGGTTTTTTTAAATAGTTTGAAAAAGTGGTATTTTTATTTCTTTCGGATTGTAAGGTCTATTTAAGGCTAGGAGTCTCGAAACAAATTTTTGACCACAAAATCGGACTCAGTGAGGTCAAAAATGAATTTTGATATATAATATCAATACGTTTCAAGGTGGCATGAATTTCGAGATACAATAAATATTCTCATTTTACGTGCTACGGATTGGATTGCGGCCATAAACGTAAATTTGTTGAATTATATATCTAACCTTGCTATTTTGGGAAGTAGAGATTCAGTGGTGATATCTGTTTTCCCATTTGAGACTATTGAAAAATGATTTTCTGGAGCTAGCTACTTTAGTTACTAATTCGTCCAATGAACTTTCAAACGACTCACAGAAACTTATACAAACTTCTATATAGGATTATCACACTTAATTGAGGTAGGAACTCGATCACTTGCTTTTAAATTAGTTTATCATAAATGGTTTGAATTGATTTTAATTAAATTAAATTTTGTGATTTTAATATTAAGAAAATTGTGATATGATTTAAATTTGTAATTTTGAATAAATGAGAATCACTTTATGGTTGATTTGTTGACTTAATCACAAAGTACATATATCCACATCATGTGACACACAATTGTATTGTATGTTATCTCTCATGGCTATCAGAATCACAGTGTCCCTATAAAATACTAGAATAACTCACGTTTATCATATAGATGATATGGAACTCATGTATGTCAAGAATCTAGGTATTACGGAATTAGGCAATAGTTAGTATATTTGTGATAAACTTAGATGGTATATACCATATTTTAGAATATGTTTTGATACTTACTTTGTGCACATGGATTTTGATAAACCTATTTGAGAAACTGGTATTTATGAAATTTTTAGAATGAAGAAACTAATCATGTAGGAATTTGTGAAAATAAATACATTACTTATTTTAAAAACTCTTGATCATTTCTTTACTGGACATTAGCTCACTCCTTTTTTTTTTTCCCTCTCAAGTGATATTTAGTGCAACTTGGATAAAGAGGCTTAGTTGGTGACTTTTAAAGTTTACTAGTATTTATTTTACTTTCATAATTTCTACTAGATTTGAGGGTGTTGGACTTAAGTAGGAATTAGAATTTATTTGTGATTATATAGGCTTTATTTCAAGATTAGTCATGGTCTGTATAAGTTATGTCTGCTGTCGATGTGTGATGGATGTTTCGATGCACAATTTTAAATAGTTATTTTTATTTCAATCTACATTTAAAGTGTGATGGATTTAGTGTTGGTTTATTTTGCTTCAACACTATCTAGAGATACTTACAAATGTTTATAAATTTTCAAAACTTCTAAATTAAATTTTGGTGTTTCAAATTTGTGAAATACCTATTCTACCATTAACCCCGACCTCAGGTTGTAACAATATCCCCTGTTGTTGCTAAAGTTTTTTCGCCACATGCCTGTGGCCAAATTTTTCCTGCTCAGAATTTGATGTAGCTAATAACTTTTGGCTACACTTTACAACCATGGCTAAAGGATCAAATTTATTATGGTTGGTTTGGCTCGGCGAATGCAGATATTATATTGATAAATTAGGTGTGTAGTACTGTGTGATTTGTATTCAATTGAAAAATACTGATGGTTAAAAGTTTTTGAAATGAACGGCGTTTTTAAAATTTTGGCTGACCCACGAAACTACGAGATATAACAAACTCCTCTAGAGAAAAGTTAGGGCATTGATTTTCTCTTTTCATAAAAAAAATAAACAGCGCCCATGCAAGAGAATAGGTAATTGGGAAAGTCTCAAGTATCCCAACAAGCTTGGCACCAAGACACACTTCTCCTGTGCTTAACAATTCTAACCCCTAAAGATTTTTTTATTAATTAAGAAGGAAAAAAAATACAAAAGTTTGAAAGAAAATACAACTGAAGACGGAAAATAAACCAACTATATAGTTATGTCTCCTTAAAGCTTAATTAAGAAAAACGCAGTGGGAAAACGCTAATCTGGAAAAAGAGTACATCAACGAAATCGATAGCATATATAGTAAAGCACATATGATTTAAAACCATGAAAACAAAATTACAAAACCATGAATAATAACATTTAAACTAGTATTTCCGACTTATTATTCTATAGTTAAGGTTTCCATGAATAAACTTCAGGCCTTATTTACCAAAAGTTTAGTTACTTTTCAAAATAGCATTGACTAGCCCCACGATCATTCTAATTTTCAGGTGCTAGGTCCGAATAATTCCAAGTTGGCCTTCAATGCGTCTTCATCTTAATGATCAAGCAGGGGAATCGGATTGACAAACAAGGTGAGGACTTTCTCTTTTGTGTAACGGTCCTGATGAGCACCAAGCCCATCACCGTGTTGGTATATCAACATGGCCATCCTAACAAAATCTATGGCAGTTTCAATAAATGCTTGAGAGAATGGAGACTCTGCAACTCGATCTTCGTTCATTTTCTTCCATGTTTCACTGATTAGAAACTTGATGTGTTGACGAGCCTCATGTTCAGAAACACCACTTTCGCGCATGTAGCATTGAATTGATTTAGGATTATCACCTCGTTTTAGTTCCTCCTATATTAAAAGAATAGAATGAGATAGAAAAGGTTAGAACTAAAATATATAATATATATATTCCTAAAAGCTTGCAGTAGAAAAATATTTATGAGTAGTTATTAGTTACCGAACTCACAAATACTCCTAATGAAATCTTAGAATAACTTATAACCAATACTTCGACATTTTTTGTCGAAAGAAAATGGTACGATAACTTCCTTACCGATGATGTTCCTAAATCATCCACAAGTCGAACAAGGGTTCCTGACTGACGTATTATGCTAGGATACTCTACCAAGCACTCCATGGCCTCTTCTGTTATTGGATTTGTAATGAAGAAAAAAAGATGCCCCAGAATTAGAGGTACTGTAATTGACATCCATCCATTGTCAATATATTCTTGCAAGGTTGGTGTGTATCCACTATAATACCACTTTGCCTCCACCATGTAACATTTACATATATCTGTCCACTGCAAACATTTTTAAGGTAAGATGAGAATAGACAGATACAATAACTAAAAATTAATTAGTAATAATATAGAACTTAAATATGACAAGTATAGAACACACAATAGTCTAGTACCATTTTCTTTAGGTATTTGATGATGAGATACCCTTGTTCTTTTAGTACATCGAATGCCATCTCATTTACTGCATTAAAAGTAGCAATAACACATATTTTCATGTAGTCTGGTAGCTGATCCAGGTCGGTTATATCCCATCTGTAACACAAGAGAAACAAAGAAAAATAAAGACAATCTTGAGTATTCTCACAAGAAAAATCTGTATTCTTGCAAGTAACATTTGTAATTAAGTACTAGTACTATAACAAGAGAGACAAGTACGATTAATGAGGCATATCATATAATAATTCAGTATATCCGAGGAACACAATGATTATAACATAATGGCCAATCATCAGTACCTCTTAAAAGCATCTTCAAAGAGCTCGAGTTCATCTAGCGTACCATACACGTCAAATATGTCATCAATAACTGTTATTAGTGCTCCAACCTTTGTGAGCATTCTTCTACAATATCCAAACTCTGGTTCAAATTTCACTCCCACTGCCCATAAGAAAGTTTCCACTAGTCTATCCCTAGAAAAGGGCAACTTTTCTCCAAGTCTAGTATCACTCCACCACCTTTTTTTATACGTAATTAAGAACAATTATCAGAGATAGTACAATAAGTCATATATATAATTGTAAATTTGACGCAAAAGAAACAATATTTTAAAATAAAATTAGCTTTTAATTTTAGATTCAAGTGTAGTTGTGTGAAGAAATGAAAAATGCTATCCATTTATTGGGGGATATATCTCCACGCAACGTACAAAGTAATATATTTTATAATTAAGATTGAATCATTGTGTTGGATCAGTGTAAAAAGGTGAACCCGCATTGATCATTAATTAGGAGCTCTCTGCATCCATTGTGTTAAATATTTATACTTGCATAATAAGCTAAAAATATTAAAATTTATCTATATTTAAAGACTTTATGCATATACAGTACTATATATAACATTTTCACCTAGTCATCAAATGGCCACCATCAGATAAAGATCTGTAATGATTTTTCTAATTTGTTCTAACCTTGAAGCATGTTTCAAATCTTCTAGGTATATTGATTGTACCACGTTGAAATCGAGTTTAGCAAGCTCAAGAACAGTGGGATTCATGTTATGGTTTCTGCCATATACATCAATGAACCACCTGGCCTCCAACCTTAACATTCTCCAATGTAGTGGAAGCTCCAAGGCATGGTCCACCAATATAACGAGATAATCGGCTCTTTGATCTTTATTGCGCCTCATGTATTCTTCTAGGTGTTTCGTGGTGAAATCTCTTGCTTCCTCTAATATAGTTTCACCCTTAAACAAATGAAATGAAGCTTCATATAAAGATAGCATTCCTTTAACATCCTCACGTATGCATGCCTTGAATCCCTTCTCTTCATCCTTGAAAACATTGAAAACCTCTGTAACGGAAATATTGCAAATGAGGTCTAATTAGTAGGAAACTAGTATATATATATATATATATATATATATATATATATATATATATATATATATATATATATATATATTATATTATATTATATGAGCATCAATTCAATAGGTATTATTTTTTTTTAATAGGTATTATGTTGCTCAATTAAAATTCACATATTGCTTAATTAAAATTCATACNAATATCTATTTATAGGTGAAAAAAAGTTACCTTCTGGATTATGGCCATATGTGTATGCATAAATGTGTGAAGAAGAATTCCATTATAACATATCCTAAATTAGAATTTTTTTTAATCAAAACTTCGTTAGATTTTTAAATCATTACACACACCCCTCCATTATTTTTCAAATTAATATTACAAAATTTTATTAATATTTCGATTATAAAAAATTTTCATTTAATGATAAATGTTTTATAACTTAAGAGTATTTAGTTGTCTTTTTTTCTTTTTTAATAAAACTATAGGGGACATCAAGAAAATCTAGCCTCATCCCAAATAGACTAGCAAATTAGTAACCCTTTTGTTAAAAAAGATAATTAATTGTTTAAAAGTTTTTTTTTTAAAAAATAATACAACAATTCAATGGTGAAAATTACGTTTACTGTTTAGTCTTTTAATAACTTGTGTTTTGTAAATATCTTCAGTTCAATAAACGTCACTATAATTTTAATAAACATAACAAAAACGTATTGTGCAATTTCTATCTATACATTATATTTAGAATGATCATTTCTTGTATATTGAATACCTTTGAGGCTACTACTAGCAACGAAGCTCAACCTAACTCAACCACTCTTGATTTACAATATTTCTATAAAATATATTGATATCAGTTATTTTTTCCTTGCTCTTCTTCGTTTGTATAAACAATGAGTACCTGAAGGTACCGAGTACCCATGCTGTCGCAACAGTTTGAACTCAAGCGCCGTGGCATATAGGTCGTCGTTCTTCTTCCATGCATCATTACAAGAATTCTTACTATCAATTATCTTCAATACCCTCTTTATGTCATCTTCAAACTTGTAAGATAGTCCAAGTCTTTGCAAAGCTTCGATCCGCTCAAGTTGAGCTAAAGGATTTTCGGCTTCCTCCTCAAGCATTATTCTTACCTCTCCCTTCAGCTTATCGATTCTTGATGAGTACGGCTCTCCCTGCTCTCATCAATTTATGTTGTCAATGCGTGCAAACCATGCGCACTAAAAAGAAGTTCGGTGACGCAATATACATACGCATACAAAAGTTTACTAGCAACTAATAGTGTGCACTTCTAAATATCAAATCATATAAAAATCTTATTAAGAATTAAAATATGACATTTCCAAAATAAACGTAATATATTGACATATATATAGACATATATTTCCAAATTAATTATGGAGAAATTTTATTTTACCACATATTTGCTTTTGAGTAATTGGACAAAATCAGAATGCCAAATTGTGGGTTTGTAGTCGGCAGATCGCCGAACGATACTTTGTAGGCAGGGACCATTGTAGTCTGGAGGAGTCCTGTGGATGTTAATAATCTGTATTATAAATATTCAAATATGTCTTCCAAAAGGAAAAAAGAACAAACAAATATGCAAATATGAAGTGAGTACTAGGCTACTAGCAAAGAGGCTAAAAGTGTTTTGTCATATAGATTATTATATGTACAAAAATTATAAATCTATAATAAATAGAAAAAACACGCCTCCGTTTATAATTAACGGAGATATATATATATATATATATATCATGAAATATTTATATATTCCAAGTATCATCTATAAGGTGGAGTCGATTCGTTTCTCCGCCTTCTATTCTACACACTTGTATAGGTAAAAAATACGAAAAGAAAAGGAGAGAGAGAGCTGTACATTTCGTAAGCAAGTAGTACTATATACGAATTCTACTTTATCTTCTATCGGATTGCATGTAAAGCTTAGAGAGCATCAGCCTTTATATAGGCATTATAAGATAGCCAATCAATGCACGTTTCGTCGAAATGGAATGGCATGGCAATTTTGTGTTCAATTCCCCGCCTAACATTGTTTGACTCGGGGGGGGGGGACAAACCTTATTTGACTGTTAAAAACAAAGCTCATAAAATCAATGCACGTGACGTGGAAAAAAACTAACGGATCAGTCGAATAAATGCACTGAGAAAATAGTGCATGATGTTGGACATGTGCATGTACAGGGAAGTATGCTTAGAGAAACTGGGAGAAAATAAGGGAAAAAGGAAACCTTGTCTAAGTAATTGTCTTCTATATATGTATATATATATATTTTGCTTTTATATTCCCGTACTAGTCTACCACATTTTCAGTTTCGTATTTTCCTTATTCACATTTTAGTGCATCGAATATTCACTTCAACTAGTACCGATAATTCAAAATCATGACATTTAGTAATTTAAAAAAAATATATAATAAAATATTAATTTTACAGAATTTAAGATAAATCAAGTATTAGATAATTTCTTTTTGATCATCAAATTATTATAAATTCCTTATTCATTAAAACACTTATTAATTTTAATGTTATAGGAGAAATATTTATCAAATTTTAAGAAAATTTAAGCTATCTCTTTCAGAATTTATTGAGAAGTCATAAACTTTGATAAATTGAGTTTAACCGAAATATTTATTTCAATGTCTAAAATGTATTACATAAAATCACTTATTGTTTTAAATACTCAATTTAACAACAAAATCATTCTCATAAATCTACTTACTAATCTTGCCTAAATAACTGAACAAGGAGAGTAGGATAATAAAGTACGAACACCAACCAAGGATTTAGAGTAGAACTGTTTGTACAAGCTATGTAGCTCATCTGACTACCGAGATTACTATCTTAATTAAATATACACCTGAAAGTGAGAGAAGTAAGGGGGGATGAACATTCACATGCTCAGTAGAATTCAATTACCTTTTTGAATAGATGCAGTTTTACCAAACCTACATGGTTAATATATTTTCTAAATTCCATTTATAAACCAAGTTGATAAAACAATTGGTATCTAGAATAATTATGTATTCAAAACCAAAATCAAATCTACATAATTGTACATATCATAAATCAACCATGTATAAGAGGGAGCTCTCATCCTCTTATTACGGTATTTTAATACCTCTGTAATAGAAGTACCTAGCATCTTGACACTATCCGTAGGTACGTCAGCTAAAAACCTACGCAAGGGCCTAGGTTTTTCACCGAGCGCTACAACAACTCGCCAGTGATATAAGCTACCATGATGCAATAATGGAACTCAAGTGTGTGATCCCATGGTATGTACAACATGTAATAATTCATAATAACCATGCATCTATGAGTCAAATCATGTTTTAAAATCTAACTTAGTATTATTTTGGGATTTTCTGAAATGTGGGAAGCACAATGCTATTTTACCCCATAATCATAATATAAAATATGTAAAATAATCTATAGAGTCAAATCCCAATATAATCCTATAATTTTAACAATTTGTTAAACCATCGTGAAATCACGATTTTTCATAAATAATTTTTAATGCAATTATGAATCAAATAGATATAAAATCAGGTAATTGGACCCTTACGTTGTTATGGTAATAATACTAAGCTAACGACACTTGAAGAAACTCATGTTGGTCACTTGGGTGTTCGAATGACAGTTTCTGAATCTTAGTAAATCCACTTAAAAAAATGACTTTTCTACTGGAGCCTCAAATAGAGAAACGGAGGTTACCACTGAATTCAGAGCACTCAAAAATACTATGTTAGATATGTACCTTGTCGAAAACAGAGCCCGACACAAGATCGGTCTGTGGTACGCAAAACAGTGTAATTTTTGTGCCACTACGAAACATAGTTATATTTTATATCAAAATTCTTATCTTGATGTCACTGAGTCCAAATTCGAAGTCAGAACTCAATTTCGAGGTCCCGACCATAAATTACACTAAAAATATGAGAATTACATAAATACAACATTTCAAAGGAATTTAGAAAATATCATTTTTGCTGATTATTAGCAAAAATCTCACTTTTCTGAAATATTTCAAAAATATTATTATTACATAATTGTTTTTAAAAATATCACTTTCAAAAATAATTTGAAAAACATTTAATTTCACTGATTAATTGTTAAAATGTCATTTTTGTAATAATATTTCGGAAATGAACAATTTTCTACTATCAGCTTAAGGTCCAAATCTGAATAGTAACATATTCTAGTCCAAAATTATTTAGCTGTGCAAAAATATCACTTTTTTTCAATAAATTAGAAGAATACTGCATTTTTCTATTTAAAATTTACCGCACTATCGGATACTGTTGTTACTTCTACTAATTGTAATTATTCATAGTTTTTAAACCTTTTTCATCTCATATATTTACCTCGGATAAAATAATTACCTAACCCAAAATTTAAAAAATATCACTTTTTACATAATTAGTAAAAACAATAAAGGTGGTAAAAATTTATCGGAGATAAATTTTAATGTGTAACTATTTGGTGGTGGTCGGCGACGATGAAAGAAGACTACACACATTAGAGGAGTTGAAATCGGACGTCGGAAATTTCACAGGAAAAACTATGTTTTTGGTAACTTAGTACTTGGCAACTTGGAAAAAATATTTGTCAAAATAATCAAAATATTTGGTACACAAAGTCTCTGCAGTATATATAGTCGCGACTTCTTAATATAAAATCCAAATTTTGATAATGGTATATAAGTAATTATATGCAATTAGTAGTTTGATAAATTCAAATTTCTGATTAATTAAATCAAATATTTGAAATGAATAAGGATATAATCTAGTCTAGGTTCATTGGATCGAAAGTGTAAAAAAAGCTAGAAAGAGGGGCCAAAGTGTTAATAAATAACGGTGTAAATGAAAAAAATTCTTGAAGTCCGAGTAGTGCCCATTCAGCCATATCTAGACATGTGGTAAACAATATCGAAAACTGCCTATAAATCCTTCAATTTTCTCTCCTTTCTATTTCAAGGTCCTTGCAATCTCTTCCTCTCCCTCTCCCTCTCCCTATCATGGGTTCTCTCCAAAAAACCACCTATCCATCGAACCAAGGCTAGAACTTGGACTGACCACCTCCCCACAATCGACGAAGCCATAGTGCCCTCTTCCAACCAGTATCGCGCATCCAATCGTCGAGGAAACGCACGTGAAGCCACGCCAAATCATGGCGTTCTTTTGTTGTTCCGTCACCGTTAAATGTCAACCAACCACTTTTTCGGCGAGCCCATGCCTTCTTCGACATAGGTCATCCCTACACCGCCACCAATTTCCAGCGAAGCAACTCGAGTAAATGGTTGATCATTTTGGTGAACTTCAAGTGTTGATTATGAAACTTTGAGAGGTGATTGTATGATTTTATAAATGATGATGGCTAGTTGTGTTTTGAGGAATAGATGAGTAGTCTGTGAGAAAATTAGATTTGGAAAGTGGTATTGATAAAAATATTTTCAAAAGTGGTATTTTTGTAATTATTTTTGTCAGGTAATTATTTTGCCCGAAATAATTATATGGCATTGTAAAGGATGGAATATCATGAATAATGGGGTTGTTAGGAGTTAAAATAATATCCAAACATGGGTTAATTTTCGAATTGAAAAAGTGAACATTTTTTTACAAAATTTCAAAAAGAGACATTTTTGTAATTCTCAGATTTTAAAACCTCTTTAAATCTCAGGACCATGAAGCTGATCCTAACTTCAAATTCAGACTTAGTGAGGTCGAAAGACGATGTTTAATATAAAATATTAATATGTTTTGAAGTGGCACGAAAATTAGTTGTTGATTTGATGAATATTATCCTAAATCAATTAAGTTTCCTTAATTATATTTCTTTTCATAAAATACTTTAAATTATTCTTGATTAATTTCTTTATTCGTAATTATGGGTCATAATATAATAATTGAGTCAACCATACTAAGGGATATATAAATTTAATATGTAAAATCATGCTTGAACTAAATATTATTTGGTATTGATCACTCTTTTTAGGCTTATCACTAAACTTAGGCAAAATATAATTAGAGGCGTACATTAATTATTTCCTATAATTGATTTCATGTCTTAAATTTAAGTAAATCATTTCTCATCCCAATTAGAGATCTAAAATAATTTTTATTTATTTATTTATTCTTATACCAAATTTTCAACCCAATATTTCAAGTTTTATAATTTACATTTTTACCCAAAATCATAAAATTTCTAACATTTATACCCTCTAATGGTAAATATTGAGTTATATCTTATTATTTATTTATTTTTGTTAAAGATTCTTCTGTTATATACTTTTACAATTTAAAATAGTCTTACAATTACCTAAAATAATTTTTTCACAAATTTCACCCATATTTTGTCAAAATTACACTTTTGACCCAATTACTCAAAATTTTTGTATTTTAGTCCTTCCAAGTTTAGAGCAAACATCTTTAATTTTTGCAAAGCATTTCTAATAGATAAAAATCTGTTCTTAAGGATCTAAGTCTAAATCATTAAGCTTGGTTCATTTTCATGCATATTTTATTTTAGAGTATTACACTAAAAAAATCTTCCACTTTTTCGTGTTTAGTCATTTTGATTTTACTATTATTATTATTATTATTAAGTATTCATATTTAGAGGCTTAAGAAATCAACAAAATAAGTCTCAATGTAATATAAATTATATAATATCTAAAGAAGGTCAAATATGTTATTACCTAGTTATTCTTTTATATAATCTATTTAAACACATAACAAGCAAGATATGAGAATAAATACCTTCCAAGTTTGGATCTTCTTTCTTATATCTCTATTACAAAATTAAGTGCTCTTTTCTCTTGATTATAATTCTAAATTTCTAGAGGCGATGGGTAAAATATTATATCTCTTGTGGATTTGGAAGAAAATGAGATAGAAAGAGTTTTTTTTTTTTTGAGAAGGAATAATTGGAAATATGAAGATAGTTTTGGTTAAGTAATTTGAAAGGTTAAGCATAGATTTGAATTGCCAAATGAATGATCTATTTATAGGCCTTCCACGGAAATATCCAATAATACATACTTTCACATTCTATTAAATAATCCAAGCATCATTATTATCAATTTTATCAATATATCTTCTTTTCTTACTCCATTACCTTACCTTTTACTTTATTTTTTTACTCATCCATTACTTTTGTCTCTAATCTTTCTTCTTTTTCAATTATTTGGAATCTAATACCACTAGCTCCCAAAGAAAGTCTCCACTATATTAATCTTTTTTATACCTTTTGAATTATTTTGGAGACAAAAGTTACTAATTAGTTTTGCCTATGTCTTGCACTTTGAATTATGGCCACTAATTTCCAAATAACATTTCCATTATGATTTTTTTTCCTACCTTTTGAATTACCCATTAACTTTATCCCTTTCCTAATCTATTCCACTCATTTAAAGTTATTACCTTCCTAAGGTAAAACTTTACTACTTTTCATATTTTTCTATAACTTATTTTTCACCCTTAGATTGATTTGTCTGCTTAATTCTTTATATACTTAAATCCTATCCATTCATATTATGGCATAGTACTATTTTAGTGCTACCATTAACTTTAGGTTATAAAATGTAACAATTTTAATGTGACATAAACAAGTCACATTTTTAATTAGGTTATATTGATGTACATAATATAATTATTGTAAAATCAATTTATTATTAAGGAAAACTAACTTAAAAATTGTAAGTTAAAATGAAGATTACTATGATTTTCTCACGTAATAAAATTTATAATTAAAATAATACTACACACATAATTTCAAGTATTTGTGAATGTAAACTTAATAAAATTTGACACTAAGTATATAATAATTCTACTAATATTGCAAGTCTAAAGATTCCTAAGGGGTGACACTTAGAATAATGCAAAGTAAGATTTTAAAGCATGATTTGATTAATTCTTAGATGCATGACCATTGTAAAGAGTTACATATCGTATATACCATAAGATCACAGATTTGAGTTCTATTATTACATCACGGTAGTTTAGAACGCTAAAAAGTTATTGTAGCGCTAGGTGAGATACCTATACTACTGCGTAGGTTTTGCTAACATACATCCTGAAAGTCTTAGGATGTTAAATATCTTCTGTAAAGAGGTATTACATGGCTGTGATGTGAGGATGCGAGCTTATCATATATCTTGTTAATTTATGATATGTACAATTATATTGTTTTGGTTTTGGTTTTGAATATGTGATTATTCTTTATTTTAATTATTCGATAAACTTGGTTTATAAATAAATTTTGGAAATGTACTAACCATACAAGTTTGAGAAATTGTATCCATTCAAAAATGTAATTAAATTTCTATTGAGGATATAAATTATTTTATCTCTTTTAGGTAGTGTTCAGTATAACCTTGGAGATTCAGGAACAGAGTAGAGAGGAGCTCATTATTGATTTTATAATTGGTAACTATATGAAATAATTCTATTTAATTTTCTTACCTTGTATAATTACTTGAGTTCTCATATCACAGATTTAGTCTGAAATCTATTATAATTGGATTATGAGGATGATGATGATGTCTGATTATATTTTATAAATTTTATTAACAATCTACACCTAACGGAAATCACAAAATTATGAAAATTTATTTTTAAACTATTTTATAAATTTTTCTAAAACTATTATTGAATTTTCACTTGTGAAATTCTTTCTTTGTCACTAGCTCGGGGTTTAGGTCATGAGATTTTATACTTTGGACTCCAAAAATAAATTCAAATAATACTTCAAGTGGCTGATGGATAGAGAGTGATATAGGAAATAAATTCAGTGATTGAGAAATAATAGAATAAATAAGCATTCATCGTAAATAATGAAGTATAGCATCGCTAGAAGAACATGACTTTTCGCTACTAGCTAAAAAATACACTAGATACATGAAAAAGTTGGGCCTTTACTACTACTTAATAGATTCAATTAATTATTTACAATAGTCATTTTCTTTGCTATATATACAACGTCCTCTAATTTCACTAATATATGTATGAATAATTCTATAATAATATAGTATAATCAGAACATGCTACTCCACCTAAATACTAATAAAATAGTGGACAATGATAACTTTTTAAACTTTTTCAAGAAAACTCCTCTCAAAATTATAAATATAGTATGACGTGCACTCACAAAAGTATAATCATAGTGGACCTCCAAAATAGATATTCATAGCACATATACTCGGGCAAAAAATATATACACGCATATAGACAGTGGACTTCTCATGCAGTACTCATGCATAATATACATAATCAAAAATAGGTACAAAACCGTCTATTAGAAAATTACAGTATCAAAATACTTATATATACTCGTTGTGATAGAAAACTCAGTACTCTTTCTCCAAATTCCTTCAAACTCATATATCAGTAGTATCTTCTGCAATATAAGAATATTTGTGAGTATAAAACTTAAGTAACTATAGATAAAAAATGCACATATCATAGAACAAACATATGTTTCAGTTCTCTATGTATATCGTATTATTTAACAAGACTATGAATTGAATATTAAGCCACTCATGTAATAAATAAAAGAGCGAGCTTTTGTCTAGATGTCTCGAGTCCCAAGTACATCTCAAATGCTTTCTGTGTGCTGTAGAGGTCCTCCTAATATCATATTTAGAGTATTCCCAAAAGATTCAGAGTATCTCTAAAAGAACCATATTATATATTTGGATATTGGCCCCTGCATCCTATTCACCAATACTCATTATGCAATATAAATACACCATATATTTATATCTCATGTAAGACAAAATAATAAATACATATGTACACAAAATCATAAGATTCCAAATATTCACATATATAGGTAATTTTGTATATTATAGGTATGACGTTACTTACTACATTTTCGAGCTTTTATGCATTTTCTTGTGAAATACTATTTACTCGAGGTAAAGTTGATGTGTCCCTATTATTTAAGTAATGACAAAATCAACTAGTCATTACTGATATAATACTACATGAACTAATACATCAACTTTGGCCTAAAAAAATATAATTAATTAACCTTGTAAATATGTCTATTAATGCATATATTTTGTTTGGCATCTTATGAGCTTTTGAAATGTAACGAACAATACTTTAAAGCTCTATTTCAATTGTATTTTTAGTCTTGTATATGTTTGTATTATTCTATATAATCATGCTCCAAGATTTTGTCAAAGCATCAACTATAGTAACAGAAGTTTTAAAGTTCTTCTCCAAACCGCTTTCAATGGTTAGATATTAAGTCTAGTGATTTGTATATCTAGACAATAATATTAACATGTTTATGGTTGTTCAGTTTGGATTTGAGTTTAGTTTGGCATATCTATGTCTCAGCATCAGCATGTGTTATCAAGATGTCACCTTTACATTTAACTTTCTCAAGCAAAGGTTGACTTTGTCTGTCTTATTTGTGTGACTGAATATTTTGTCAAGATGCCATCTTTAGATCTGAGTTTGTGTGATACATATAGGTCAGTATATATTTAGATATTATGATGAGAACAATCATTTTTAGCTGAGTCATATTGTACTTTCTTTTATAAATAAGAAGCTTCTTTTTAGATGTACCATGTCCTTTAAGCATGACTTTGAGAGATATTTTGAGAGGATTACTGGTTTTATGAGCAAGTTTCTATTTCTTAGAGTTTTATGTGTCTAGCTCTAAGTATTCTTTATCCATAGAGTCCACTATTAATTTCAGTGTAAAGTTGGAGCTTAATGGTAACTTGTAATCATTGTCTCTATTAATGTATATCAATTGAAAGTAATTTCAAATTGAACTGTGGCTAAAGATGCATGGGAAAAACTTGAAAAGAAAAATTAAGGCACTGCCTTGGTGAAATAATCTAGACTTAGGATGTTTACAAGTCAATTTGAAAATCTAAATATGCTTGAAGATGAGACTATTTCAGATTTTTACTCTAAAATTTGTGATATTTCTAATGAGTTTTTTGTCTTGGTAAACATTTATTCTAATGCTATGATGTTTATCCAAAAGGTTCATAACAAAACTTATACATATTAAAGAATGCAAATAGTTAGAAGACATTATTTTGATGAAGTTATAGGTTCTTTGACAGCCTATGAGATGAATTTCAAAGTTTGGGACAAAAAAAAAAGAAAAGTTCTGGTGTGGTTGGTGTGGTTTGGAAGGTAGCTGATAAGATGGAGGATCTAACCATTGTAGATGATAAAAATTTAGATGATAAGATCCTAATTATATTAACATGATATTACTCAAATTTTCTTAAGGAAAATATGAAAAGAGTGGTTTTTTGTGGACAAAGATTAGGGAGAAACACAGCTCAGCCTATAATGAATAACACTAGAGTTAGATTTGATAGAGACTCAAGTAATAGGCAAAAAGGAGTACAGTGCAGAGAATGCAGTGGTTTTGATCACATTCAAGTCGAATGTGCAAATATTCTCAATATCACACCTTAAGAATCTTTAGACTTGTAATATTAGTAGAATTATTATATACATAGTATCGAATTTTATTAAGTTTGCATTTACAAATACTTGAAATTATGTGCGTAGTATTATTTTAATATTAAATTTTATTACGTGAGAAAACCATAGTTAATCCTCATTTTAACTTAGAATTTCTAAGTTAGTTTTTCTTAATAATAAATTTATTTTACAATTATTATATTATGTACATCAATATAACCTAATTAAAAATGTTAGATATTTATGTTACATTAAAATTGTTACATTTTATAACCTAAAGTCAATAGTTGCACCAAAATAGTGCCATGCCATAATTTGAATGGTTAGGATTTAAGTATATAAAAAATTAAGTAGACAATCAATCTAAAGGTGGAAAATAAGTTATAGAAAAAGATGAAAAGTAGTAAAGTTTTACCTTAGGAAGGTAATAACTTTAAATGAGTGGAATAGAAAAGGATAGAGATAAAGTTAATGGGAAATTCAAAAGGTAGGAAAAAAAGAAAATCATAATGGAAATATTCTTTGGAAATTAGTGGCCATAATTCAAAGTGGAAGTCATAGACAAAACAAATTAGTAACTTTTGTCTCCAAAATAATTCAAAAGGTCTAAAAAAGATTAATATAGTGGAGACTTTCTTTGGGAGCTAGTGGTATTGGATTCTAAATAATTGAAGAAGAAGAAAAATTAGAGACAAAATTAGCGAATGACTAAAAAATAAAGTAAAATGTAAAGTAATGGAGTAAGAAAAGAAGATATATTGATAAAATTGATAATAATGATGCTTGTATTATTAATAGAATATGAAAGTATGTATTATTGGATATTTCCGTGGATGGCCTATAAATAGATCATTCATTTGGCAATTCAAATCCATACTAAACCTTTCAAATTACTTAGCCAAAACTATCTTCATATTTCCAATTATTCTTTCTCAAAAAAAAAAAGCTCTTTTTACCTTATTTTCTTCTAAATCCACAAGAGATATAATATTTTACCCATCGACTCTAGAAATTTAGAATTATAATCAAGAGAAGAGAGCACTTAATTTTGTGATGGAGACGTAAGAAAGAAGATCCAAACTTGGAAGGTATTTATTCTCATACCTTGCTTGTTATGTGTTTAAATAGATTATATAAAAGAAGAACTAGGTAATAATATATTTGACCTTCTTTAGATATTATATAATTTATATTACATTGAGACTTATTTTATTGATTTCTTAAGCCTCTAAATATGAATACTTAGTAAGAATAATAGTAATAGTAAAAGCAAAATGACTAAACACAAAAAAGTGGAAGATTTTTTTAGTTTATGACTCTAAAATAAAATATACATGTAAATAAACCAAGCTTAAGGATTTAGACTTAGATCCTTAAGAACAAATTTTTACCCATTAGAAATGCTTTCCAAAAATTAAAGATGTTTGCTCAAAAGTTGGAAGGACGAAAATGCAAAAATTTTGAGTATTTGTGTCAAAAGTATAATTTTGACAAAATATGAGTCAAATATGTGAAAAAGTTATTTTAGGCAATTTTAAGACTATTTTATATTGTAAAAGTAAATAAAGGAAGAATCTTTAACTAAAAAAAAAAAAATAAGATATAACTCAATATTTACCATTAGAGGGTATAAATGTTAGAAATCTTAAGATTTTGGGTAAAAATATAAATTATAAAACTTGAAATATTGGGTTGAAAATTTGGTATAAGAATAAATAAATAAATAAAAATTATTTTAGATCTTTAATTGGGATAAGAAAAGATTTACTTAAATTTAAGACATGAAATCAATTATAGGAAATAAGTAATGTATGCCTCTAATTGTATTTTGCCTAAATTTAGTAATAGGCCTAAAAGGTGCGATCAATACCAAATAATATTTAGTCCAAGTATGATTTTAGATATTAAATTTATATATCCCTTAGTACAGTTGACTCAATTTTTATATTATGATCCTTAATTACGGATAAAGAAATTAATCAATAATAATTGAAAGTATTTGATGAAAAGAAATATAATTAAGGAAACTTAATTGATATAGGATGATATTCATCAAATCAATAACCAAATTATTGATAGATTAAAAAGATCACTATGATTAAGGTTAAGGAGAATCAAATCTCATCCATCTAAGTAAAAGTATATATTAGTCAATGAATATAGCGTGACATTGTTTCTTAAATGTGAAGTTTTATATTAGATCAAGACTGAGTCTTAAATATTTTAAGCCCACTAAGTAATTAGAAGTTAAAAAAAAAACAATATAAGGCCAGTTTAAATTTTTTCTAACAAATAGAGTATGTATATGTCAGGGCAAACTTCGATCTAGACATACTTAATTAATGAGTGGAACTAGGACAATCATATTACGAGGTAAGTATAATTTCACCTATGGCATGGATGGTTGAAAATGTTTCATGTTTAAAATATGATATGTTTGAATTAATTTCATGTATTAACTTGTCTTTACATTATTATTATATGGCCTATGTATAATATATGCTTATAAAGATATTTTTTCTATGCTATAAAAAGAATGATGTATGCTTACTTTACAATGTTATCATACTTTAACATACTTTAATAAAGAAAATGCTATGATAGTTGAATATAAGTTTGGGTTCATTGAAACGTACCCACTCATATTAAGAAAAGACTAAATAAGATAAAAAATTTAAAGGTGTCGTACTAACCTCCAATAGGTGAGGATATCTGAGGGAAAATAAGACCGACCTCCTCTAAATAAGGATTCCCAAAGAAAAGTATGTTAAGATTATTACAGTGGGCATTTTCAGTTGGGTCGCTCCCCTGATTCCCCATTCGGTAGTGCACTTTAAGTATGTACACCAGGATCCATAAGAAAAATAAAAGACTTTACAATCAAGAATGAGATAAAATCATGATATAATATCTTATAATATAGCGTCAAGTAATGACTTCATAAAATAACATAACTGGACTTTTCAAAAAAAATTATAGAATTATTTGTTCATAAGAAAAAATGTTTTGTGAGAATTATATTGTACTTACTGGGTGAAAGCTCACATTTTATGAATGTCCATGCTATAAATACCAAGGAAGGAATGTTACACCCCCTATCTTAACTATATGATTGTGTAGGTCAAACTAGGAAGCATTACTCTTTTATAACCCATATTTTTAGTATTTTGCAAAAAAGTGGGCCAAATTTAAACTTTTCGAGCTCTAAAACAAAAAAAACTACGTGGCATTACTTTTTGAAAGTGTCTTTACAAAATATACAACTAAAAACTCCATATCTGTTTATCTTGCCATCAGTAGTAATATTTACAATACACTAGAATAACAAAATACAAATAAAACACTGCCCACAAGTCAAGCTCGTCTACATCGGTATGATCATGGCGACAAGAAAGCATGCTAGTCAACTAGTAACTCTATACATCAAAAATGTCCTCATCTGCATCACAGGAACTAAATGAGCTAATGCTCAGTAAGTAAAGATCATGCATGCTTGTGAACATGTTTCATGCATAAATTTTCTTGAAATTCCCATTGTACTCTTTCTTTCATAACTTTTCATTTTGATGCACTTTTCTTAGAAAATATTTCTTTATAGGGCCCTTGAGTACATTACAAAGTCGTGGCAGTCGATAGGCCGTGCCCACCTTTGCGGGAAGGAAACACATGGCCAATGTGAACCATACCTACCCAACGCAGACCGACTAAGTAATGCACCTGATAATTCTCATAGTACAATGCTCAGTCCTGGCAGCTGGTAAGCCGTGTCCACCTATGCGGGATGGATGCCTGTGCAAACCATACTTACCCAACGCAGACAGACTAAACACTGTACTTAAAACAAATCTCGTAAAATTAGTACAATGGTACTACTTTAAATCCAATGTGTGGAAAACTTCACTTCTTTGAAAATTATGCTTAATGATCGTGCCATGCTTATGTTTCCATACGCCTTGTAACAACAATATAAATAACATATAATTGAAATAATATACATAAGCATGTAGAAAAATATCTTGTATCTACTATTGTTCTTGTGATGCAGTTTAAAATAAATCTTCACTTACCTTGTGTCCGGTAGAAAAGATAGTGGAAAGGGCCAGTATCCTCTGTGGCAAGGTGTGTGGAAGACCTGATGTCAATTTTATTACTAACATTATTACTACAAAGTAAAATGCTTAAAGAAAACAAGTAGAAGACCGAATCATAGCTTTTACTAAAGAAGGAACCCTAATCACAAAACGAACCAAAATGTTATCTACTTTCATAAAAACTAGTCCATTAGCTTCTAAATGGCATCACTTGGTTCTAAAAATATTTGGACAGCACCTCCCCTACTTTTAGGATATCCCCACATGATTAAAATCATGGTTTAAGACCTGTAATAACAATCAACAAGCCAATTCCCACATATATAACTCAAAGAGGCTCATTTAGAGCAACCTAGGTATACTTGAATTCCTTTCATTTTAAACAAAGTTTAAAACTACTTTTACACTTTTCTATTGTCACAAACAGCAATGAAACAAATATATTTATATCATGGGATCAACAAAATATATATTTCAATTTTATAAAATCAGATTACAAGTATGGAGAGCTTATTCTAACAATGGAACACTTGAAAACACTTGAATCCATAAGTAGCAAACTTTGGGTCTTTAAGACTAACTTTAATCTTCCACTTAAATTCTGTTTTTTTTTCCAGCCATATATAAGGTTTTCTTAGACCTTAATTCATCAAATAAAAGCTTTAATTAAAGAGCTAAAGCCATGGAAATAAATTACTAATTCTAAATTCCACAAAAAAAACTCACCTTGACTAGTTTGAACTTTTGTTGAAGCTCTTGCCTTCTACTTCCACAAAACTGATTTCTAAGGCTTTGAAATTGATCTTAGTACTCAAGAGGACCTAGAGGAAATATTACTTAAGTAGTATCGAGTAGAGAATTGAAATAACCATACAAAACCTAGGAAGAAGTACTAGTAGAATTACCTTGACTAGTTTAGACCTATCTTGCTTTCTTGAGCTCTAAATTGAGTTCTACCACTTGGAAACTCTTGGAAGTGGTTAAGGGAGCTGAGAGTAGTCTGAAAATGAGTGGGATAGTTTCTGGTCGTGGCTGGGGAGAAAGGAGAAGAAAATGACCAGATTTGGACCAAAAGTGATACTTAATGACTAAGAAATGGCATAACTTAAGTTCTAAGGGGTATTTTGGGAATTTCACACCTTTTCCTTCCATGTGTCAAGCTCTAAAACATCCTTAGCATACTAAACACGTTGCTAGTCAATTCTATACACTTAAGTGTAGACCAAAATTGTGAAACCTAGCTTAGAAAGTGAAATCTAGTCATACTTTGACTTATGATCCTATATGGCTAATCTTATTCTAGTTTGATGGCACCTAGCCCCATAACCAATCATTAAACATAAAAAGAAAGTCCATTAGATCCTAATTGATAATGAAAATATAGTATAATTGCCCAATTCATAGAATGCACAAAGATGACATTACGCGATTAAGCTGAATCTAAGCTAGCTTAGTGTAATTAAACACAGTTCATTATAGTGACTGTCATCTTATGCTTACCTGGAATGAACATTTTTTTAAAAATGCTAAAAATGAGTCCTAAACATTAAATTAAAGCTATCATGTGTTAAACATACAATGAATTTGGTTCCAAAAAGCGTGAAAATGCACTTTACCGAAAAACTACAATTTTACTTAGTTATCATCAAACTTGATTTTAATGCATGAGCACATTGTATTGTATTCATGAATATATATTCTTTGTTCTTCTCAAACACCTAGCTCTCTCTCTCTGAGGGTACTGAGCCTTTACACTGCATGGGAATACTTCGACAAATATTAGTACAATAACACATATTGAAAGCATTTAACAATAAAGAATGAGAAATTTACTGTAAAGTTGATTCTAGTCATTTGATATGTCTATTATGCAATATGAACATGTTTATTATTGGCCTATTATGCATGTGAGAATCTTGGGCATTACAAAGAAACCTCTAATTTGATTGATGGGTTAGTTAGAATTGAAGCGGGGATGAATGTGAGGCACGGACAATGGAATACCGTCATTAAAAATTACTTCCGCATATGTTTTTATTATGAGACAAATGATTTCAATTATGTAAGCTTAATGTTATTTGAAAACGTACTTATAACTTGGCATTTTATTTCGTAATGCATGATTTAATCAAATTGAATTTGAAAATGTATTTCGATTTAATAGAAGTTAAACGAATATTTTTTTTAGATCTAAAAGAGAAAATGTTTTGATTTAAATAAATGCAAAACATAAGGGGTTCTGTCAAAAAGACCTAAACTGTCTAAAGAGAACTTGGCACTTAAGTGGTCCGTATGTGACCCCCTCCTCACCTAGGAGCCCTTTATGATTCCACATTATTTAAATCACCATAATAAAAAGTTTATAATTAAATTTAAATAAAGGGTACTTAACCATTGAGAAGCATTTACTTGTTTTTCAAAATTTAAGTAAATTTTTAGTTATGCATATAAATCTTTTAAAAAGAAATAAATGCATAAAAAAAAATTGTCATGAATTTTCAGTAACTAAATTTTTTTTAAGCTAAGAAGGTAAGTAATTAACGGTCAGAAAAATCTGGTCATTACACTCAAGTAAAAGGCAACTGCTATGAATACTACCTGGAGTGAAAATGAAGAAGAAATTGAGGAGTAAGAAGAAGACTCTGATATACAAAGCAATTTTATTACATTTTTTGCAATGTCTAGAAAGGGAGATCAATATCTAGACAAACATCTTAGCTCTTCTGAGAATGATCTTTCTGATTATGAGAATAAAGCTCAGTTTTTAGACCCTGATCAATAAGATGCTTATCAAAATATATATTGTAACACCGCGAAGCTATATTATGTGTAAATACGCTCATTTATATGTAAGAATACTAAACAGGGCTAACTTACTTTTATTAACCTAAAAAAAAAATAGAAAGTGCTGGATAAATTTAAACTTTTCTAGTTGGTTTTGAAAGATCTAAAATACCCCTATTTTACAATGGAAAAATATATAGTGGGTACAATATAAAACACAATTCTAATACTCTTCACAACTCTCACAGGATCAATATATACATATACGTAGTAAAAATATATACAAAGTTCTTGCAGATCCTCTGCATCATAAGAACTAAATGAGTAATAGCTTAGTAAATGGAAATCCATGCATACTTATTAATAAAATTTATTAATCTTTGTATCTTTAATTTTCTTAGAAAACATCAATATTTATATCCTGTTTGGGCCTCTCCTCTATGGTACAATTTCTAACTCAATAACATAGCAGATATTCTCTTAATAAATATCATTTGAGGCTTACTCTATCTTGGAATAAAGCACAAGAGATCTCACCTCCCTCTTGTTTGGCATACCCTATCTTAGACTTTACCTTAAGGGATTTGGCCATATTTACCTACTAGATTAGCAAGATAAGAACTATACCCCTCTTTAAATTTAAATGATTTCTAGGGTACAAAATTTTTTATTAATATTATAACATATAAATAATTATTTTGTGCATAAAAATATGACATGTCTCATAAAAATGATACGAACAATGATCAAATTTATAAAACTCAGTACGACAATTTATCACTTTTAATATATACAGTAATTTTCATATATTCTTGTGATGCTAGAGGCGAATTTCCACTTACCTTAAGTCCAACAAAATAGAAGTAATAGCGAACAAAAGATTCTTGTTCCAAGAAGCCGGATGTACTTATATCCTATTCATTCAGTCAATCTCCTTTTTAATTTACTTTTTCATAAAACATAATCAAAATTTTTTTCAAATATCCTTACTTCATTGTAAAACTAAGTTTTTTTTTTTTTTTTTAAAATGAATGAGAAGATGATCATTAATTAAATGTCATAACTTATTACATATTGAGATAGAATACGAAGATTCAAAATCTCTAATTAAAATAACTAAAATTTTGTATTCAATATCTATTAACATCAGGTCCATGTTAGAATAAAAGTGATCCAATCACATATGTATATATTTATATATATAACAATTGATGCGAAAAGAGACAAAAGTACAAAAGAATCAGCTTGCGTTAGATTTAATAATCAATGTTAAACGGTATAAACAAACGCATAAAGTAGTCAGTTCCCAACAACAAATAATCTATCTCAAGTTATAACTTTATTTAGCATTTAAGAGCCAGACAACTAATCATTATCGTTATATATATACATATAGAAAAGCACAAATAAAATAAATAACAAGAATCTAAACTTACCTTTACTGGAAGATAAAAGTCAATTCGAAGACCTCTCAAAAAGCTACAACTAAGAAAGAGATTACATACAGAGAGAAAAAAAAAAGGTTCTTGCTAACAACTAGAAAAGCAGATAGATAAGGAAAGAGAGAAGAGGTCGGTGGAATGGTTTACATATTTCTAGGTACTTTTAAAACATATTAGGATATCTAATTATTATTGTAATACTAGTCACAAACTAAGGTCGGTAGGTTGGATATTCTAGAAAATACGAAGTCTTACCCACAACCATTCCCCTAAAGTTAAACAATTGATATATATATATATATATATATATATATATATATATATATAGAGTTAACTTAATTGACTTTATTGTAACAATAACAGTACGATAACATACATATATACAATGTAAAGTTTAGAATTATATATATACACATAGACAAGTAATTTAATATAAAGCTAATAGAATCATTTATTCATAATTAACTAGATGCATGATCATAAGCACATCAGATTTCTTCTTGGATTTAGAATCGTCAGTTCATTGCACAAATACATTAAACTTTTTATTAGTAACTTCACAAATTTTTAATTTTCTAATCAGCAGTATTTTATATTTAAAATCAAGTATGAAAATGAGGCGCAATAATGTCTATTATTCTGAAAATGTATTTGTAAGTACGTTGGGTACTACATGTATGATCAGTGTTTGACGATGGCTAATAAAGTCGTGGTCCAAGAAGCTCACATATGTAGCCAAATGAAGAAAATTAAGGTATGGGAAATGCTCACAAGTTTGAGAGCAAGATTGCCAAATTCATAAGACCAGCTTGTTAAGAAGAAACTTGATGAATTCAACAAAAGGATGTCATATCTAACCAAAGGGTCAGATACTTTGAGTTGGATAGAACCCAACTGACAAATCAGGTCCAGTGTATACTTGTGAAAATTCTGGTTCTAAAAAAGGAATACTACAACATAATCTTTTTTGCTTCAAAAGGAAGTTAAAATTAGAAATAGGTGAGTGTTTAGTGAAACGTTTCTTGGGAGACAACCTAAGTGTTTATTTTTTCACACTTATGTGTTATTTTTTCTTTGTTTGTATTTTATGCAATCCAAGGAATTGATACTACTTCAAGGAGTATCCCTAAAGTCATTCTTTTGTTCTTTAATTTTCTAATATTTTCTATGCTACGTCTGGGGGAGGGAGTTAATTTTATTGGCTTACGCTTTTTTTTCCCTAGTTTGTTTGTTTATTGTTATGCGTTTATTTTTCCTGTTGTGCAATTGTGTATTTGAATAAATAGTTATATTTTTGTGGGTTTTTTGGTATATACATAGTTCCAATGATAAGAACCTTGAGTGAATTTGTAACGCCCTCTATATCCTCCTACTACTAGTGGAAATTTATTAACTTTTTATTTATAAGGCATTACTTTTGGAAAATAATCCTATATTTTTCCAAAATACGGGCCAATTCAAACTTTTTATTTTCTTTAAAACTCTATAGATAGGTGACTTTACTTACATACATGATTAGTATATATATATATATATTACACAATGAAACATAGTAAATAGGTATTAAAAAAAAACGAATTAAAAATAACTTCATTGAGAGACTGCAAAACATCCCAAAATACAAAAACTAGGCTTCCCCACAAGTGGTCAAAATATCCATATGTACAATACCAAGGTTGGGCCTCTACTTTAACTCACAAGCTCATGCTATCATCTCAATCATTATCTGCAACACAAGACTATAATGAGCTAAAGCTCAGTAAGTAAAGTAATGGATGACATGTTGCTCAATGACATGAATTAAATATATGATTGTGCTTGCTTAAATATTTTGGTATAAATGATTTCCTTTAGACCCTTTCCTATCTTGTGCCCACTATCCAGTTCAGCACTGTGCCTGCAGGGCTTCCTGAATTAATGATATCCCATGGGTTCTCCTCCAGCTGACTCTTACCACAGTGGGGCTCGTTACTAACCTTATTCCATCGTTACCCCATCGAGCTCAAGAGATAAGACGGCCTGAGACTGTAGTTTAGTCTATTATATAACTTGAAGGAGGAATATTATGGCAAACCTTGTGACTAATCCTGTCACACTTGCCCCTCTCCTAGGGCTACCACTCTGAAACTGTATATATTTATCCCGCTTCCCCATAACAGTGACACAAAACCTTCTGAAAGTTACTTGATCTTAACTTCTCTATGATAAAATAGTTTTACACAATAATACTAAAGCATTTCATAAATCATATTACCCTTCTTAAACTTTTTTCATAAAACATGCATAGTTATATGGTGTACATAATAATACCACACCAAAATTACCAACCATATATATATGCTGAAATCGAAATGCCAATTGTCATATTCATAACCAGAATAAATGTAAAACATGGAAACATAATAGATACTTATATAGCACATAATTCTTATGTTGCAGTTGAGTACTTTACTTACCTCGTGTCCTAAATAGAAATGAATTGTGGAAAGGGTCAATGTCCTCTAGAGATTACTGTGCTATTCACCTATCATAGTTTATAGGTATTCAAAATGCACATTTTGCCAAAAGAATACATCAAGATACTCGAACAATACCGAAATCAGAATTTTCACAAAATTTGGAAACTTGATCTTAAAATGACTCAGAAGCATATAATTCACTTAAGGTACTTGGCAATCAATAAGTAGCATTGAAAAACTGTTCAAAGGTATTAAAATATGAATGCTAGTTCATTAGCACAAAAATGATCTAAAATGGCATATAATTTTGTAAAACTAGTCCATTTGCTCCTAAATGGTGCCATTTCATTTTAAAAATATTTAGACAGCATCTCTCCTATTTTTAGGATATTCCCATATGATTAAAATCATGGTTTTAAACCTGCAATAGTAATTAGAAATCCAAATTCCCACATATACACATCAAGAGAATCACTTAGAACAATCTAAGTGCACTTAAACTCTTTTTCGGTTTCGGTTTCAACAAGTTTCAAACCACTTTTACACTGGTGTGTCATCACAAGTAGCCACCAAATGAGTGTAATAGACAATAGGATCAATAAGATATACAATCCAAATTTAAGAAATCAGATTACAAATATAGAAAACTTAATCTATTACACATAAAAACACTTAACTCCATAAATTACAAACTTTGGAGCTTTAGGTTTAACTTTAATCCTCCACTTAAATTTTAT
>JXTB01000541.1:183421-194368 GCA_002914805.1 Parasponia andersonii | reverse complement strand
GGGTTTAGTTACCTTCGTTTTATACCGTTTTTGAGTTAAAACTTATTTTCTGCAGCATATAAGAACAAATGTGTTTTTAATGATTTAAATTATATGTGATGGAATCTGGATATATGATATATACTGCACTGTTCTGGGAATTTGCTGTGTACAGGTTATTTTGGGTATATAAAAAATAGGGCTGTTATACTGCCCGTTTTCTATAAAACCCTATTGTGCATGTTTTACTGAAAAACCAGAGTACAGTAATTTTTACACTTCAGTTCTGCATTGCACGTGTCATAGGATCATACATGAGCACCGTGTTAGCATCATGGGTTTTACAGTGTGGCGTTGCATGCCCCACCGTCAGTGGAAGTCCATAAACTCGCGCGAGGTCTTGTTACTTCTGATTACCTCCCCATTTGGTAGGTATAGGCAATTCAGTTGCCCCTCCAGGTTTGGTAGGCAACACATAGGTGTTCCCTCCGGGTATGTGCTTAGGTATCAGGCAGGCTATTAGGTACACTTAGTACCATCATCCTGGGTTTCCATAGATGAGAGGATGTGAGCTCATGGGTATAGGTTGATTTGTGTCATGTGCATATGGAGTGGTGGTTTGATTACACTGTTTTATATATGTTGGCTTCCAGTTTGGATTATATATATACGTGTGTGTATGTTTTGGATTTGAACTAACCATGCAGGAGATTCCCATCACTGAACTGTTTTTCCCTGAGGTAACTATTTTCCTACTGGGCATTGTATGTTCACGCCCTACCTTCCTCCTTAGGTGGTGTCCAGTGCGATCTTTGTGATCAAGAGGAGTAAGAGGTCATCCTGATTGCAGTTCGTCTCTTGGTAATGCTAGGAGTTGTTGTCGTAGTCTTTGGACTATTTGGATTTTGTGTTAGCATTGAACCAAGATTACTGCTTTCTATTTTGTCTGCAAACTTATGTATGCCATTCTGGTGCTAGACTTATGTTATGGATGATGATGATGCTAGGTTGTGTATTAAATTTCATGTTTTTAAGTAATTGTTCAATTTATGTTTGGTAGTGTATACGAACTGTGGGAGTGGTTCACGGGATGGAATTCTGATTATTTTATTTAAATGGATAGTTTTTATAAAAATTAGAACTTTTGGCACTTTTCAAATAAATAAAGGAATTTCACACCTTTGTGAAATTCCCCTTCTGCCACTGGCCCGGGTTTTGGGTCGTGAGAAAAGTTTTTGGAATCAGAGCTTTGAGTTCAACAGCTCGGACGTATCACCATTAAACTAGATTGGAGTTGTTTTTATGACCAGCAGTCATCATTATCACACTAACAGTTTGACATATTGTTTCAGACTTTTAAGGATGCCTCCTAGAAGAGTTTTGAGGCACCAGCCGGATGCTGAACCTCCTCGTCCGGATTTCACTCATCTGATCGAGGCAATGCAGCAGGCATTCATCCAGATGAGCAATCCTGAATATCAGCCTCCAGCTCCGAGGGAACGTCAGTTGGATCAGGCTGACTCACCTTCAACGGTTCATGCATCTCCAGCCAGGGCACTTTGATGGTAGACCAGAAGCTCTCACGGCAATTGCTTGGTTACGTGAGATAGAGAGGCACTTTCGAGCCCTTGGTACTCCGGTTGAGTTTTGGGCCATGTTTGCTGTTACCCGTTTGACAGGGAGTGCCATTCGTTGGTGGGAGACAGTTGAATGGATACAAGATGTAGTGGGCTTGACTTGGGAAGACTTTGAACATATTTTCAAGGCCCAGTATGCCAATGAGGATCAACAGGATGAAGTTGTGAACCGATTTGAGACGTTGACCCAAGGTAACAGAACAGTGAATGAATACCTGATAGAGTTCATTGAGTTGGCAAGTATTGCTCTTGGACCAGGTACGAGTGAGAAGTACTGAGTTGCTAAGTTCAGGAGTCGTCTGAATCGGAATATTTTCAACAGGATCGGCACTCAGACTTTCCATACTCTTCCTGAGATTGCAGTGGCTACCCAGCGGGCAGAGGCTATCGAAGAAAGTTTGGATTGAAGGAGGAACCAATGGAGAGGAAATGACAGGAAAGCCACCAGAAGGAACCAGGGGTAGTGGTCAGCCCAGGGTACTCCAAGCAGTGACAGCTCAAACAGTAGTGGTTCTTTTGGGGGTGGCAGAGCTAGTCCGTATGGAGGATGTTTTGTTTGTGGCCAGCAGGGTCATCGGAAGAAGGAGTATCCCAACTGTCTGTAGAAATCTCCTCTTTCTCAAGGAGGACCGCAGAGGAGCCAGTCAGGTTCTGCTTCTTATCAGAGCACTCAGGCAAGGCCGCAATAGTCACAGGGTGCTTCGCAGGCTTTTACTTCCCCTCAACCTTATCTGCATCAGTACCGCCCTCAGGGTTTCACTCAGAATTTCCAGACTCCTCAGGCTTCAGGGAGTCAGAGTGGGCGTGGATATGGCAGTAGCGGTCCAGGATCCAGCAGCGGCCAGCCTGGCCAGGGAAGAGGCAACAAAGGGAAAGCAAAAGGTGACTGGCCAAGCCTATGCTTTTACTGGGGCAGACGACACTCAGGATCGTACTGGCCGAGGTGTTGTTGACGGTATGATCCTTCTTTCACACTCTTGGGCACATGTTTTGTTTGATACTGGTGCATCCCATTCATTCATATCCTTATTGTTTGCTCAACTATTGGGGTTGGAATTTTCTGATTTGGATTATGTATTGTCGTTGGGTACACCTTTGGGAGGAATGGCCAATGTCTCTAGTGTTTGTAAGTCTTGTGGGTTGTGATTGGTGATAGAAAGCTTCTTGCTGATTTGATTGTGTTTCCAATGGGACAGTATGACGTGATACTCGGTATGGACTGGTTGTTGAAGTATCGAGCCATTGTGGACTGTCATAAGAAGCGGGTGACTCTTTTTCCTAGTGATGGATATCCTATTGTCTATCAGACTGGGATGAGTCCGTTGAAGCCTAGTCCTATTCTGAAAGCATTCATGGGTGGAAGAAAGAAACTTGAGTGTTATGGGAACTTGTTTGCCATAGATGGTGAGGTGAGGACAGATGATCAAAACCTATGGATTCCGGTGGTGTGTGAGTATTCGGAAGTGTTTCCTGAAGACTTACCGGGGTTACTACCTGATAGGGAGATCTAGTTCTGTATTGAACTAGTTCCTGGGGCTCAGCCAGTTTCTATTCCAGCCTATCGCATGGCACCTGCTGAGATGGAAGACTTAAGAGAACAGTTGGACGATCTACTTTCCAAGGGTTTTATTCGCAGTAGCACTTCTCCTTGGGGTGCTCCTGTTTTGTTTGCGAAGAAAGCTGATGGTTCGTTGAGACTTTGTGTGGATTACCGGAAGTTGAACCAGTTGACAGTGAAGAACAAGTATCCTTTGCCAAGGTTAGATGAGTTGTTCGATCAACTCAGTGATTCAAGATTCTTCTCTAAGATCAATTTGAGATCCGGTTATCATCAGTTGAAGATAAGGGAGGATGATATACCGAAGACAGCATTCAGAACCCGATATGGTCACTTTGAGTTTCTGGTGATGCCATTTGGTTTAACGAATGCACCTGCAGCCTTTATGGATCTCATGAATCGGATTTTCAGGCCGTTTTTGGATCGTTTTGTGGTTGTGTTCATTGACGATATCCTGTTGTATTCCAAGACTCGAGAAGACCATGCTGAACATCTGGGGATAGTACTTAAGACCTTGAGAGATCATCAGCTGTATGCCAAGAAATCGAAGTGTGACTTTTGGATGTCAGAAGTGAAGTTCTTGGGCCATGTGATTTCTTACGGAGGTATTTCAGTCGACCCCACTAAGATCAAAGCTGTTCTGGAGTGCAAAAAACAGAAAAATGTGACAGAGGTACGTAGTTTCCTTGGATTGGCAGGCTACTACCGTCATTTTGTGCAAAAATTCTTGAGAATTGCTTTGCCTTTGACGAAGTTGACCAGGAAGGATGTCAAGTTTGTTTGGGATCACGAGAGTCAGGAAGCTTTTGTCAGATTGAAGTAAAGTTTGACCACCGCACCTGTTCTTACTGTTCCTTACAGTAATGAACCTTATGTGGTGTATACCGATGCTTCAAATACGGGTTTGGGATGTGCCTTGATGCAAAATGGTCGAGTAGTAGCTTATGCTTCTCATCAGTTTAAGCCACATGAAAGGAACTATCCCACCCATGATCTAAAACTTGCAGCAGTGATCTTTGCCTTGAAGATTTGGCGATGTTACTTGTATGGTGTGAAGTTCGACATATTCTCTGATCATAAGAGTTTGAAGTATCTCTTTACCCAGAAGGATTTGAACTTGAGACAGCGGAGATAGGTTGAGTACATGGAGGATTATGACTTTGACCTACGGTACCATCCTGGTAAGGCCAATATTTCAGTCGATACACTGAGTAGGAAGCCTCGTGGTACACTAGCTGCACTAGTGTTTGAAGATTGGAAAAACTCAGTTGCGATTGGTGATTACAACTTGCAGTACTTCAAGAATGAAGATGTTGCTTACTTGAGTAACATTGTGATTTCACCATCTTTTCTTCAGACTGTCCAGTAGAGTCAGTGGCAAGACAGGGAGTTGAGGACAACCTGGAACCGACTTCATAATAGTGAATAGTTAGATGGTTGGAGCACTAACAGAGAAAGGTTTTTGCTTTTCAATGGGAAGTTGGCTGTAGCTAATGACCCTAATCTTTGAGAAACCATTCTAACAGAGGCTCATAAATCAAGGTTCGTAGTACATCCAGGTAGTACTAAGATGTACCGGGACTTGAAGCGGCAGTATTGGTGGAAAGGAATGAAAAAGGATGTAGCTACCTTTGTGGCTAAGTGTTTAACTTGTCAGCAAGTCAAGGCTGAACACCAGAGACCAGCTAGATTACTCCAGACATTGCCAATTCCAGAGTGGAAGTGGGACAAGATCACGATGGACGTCGTGACTAATTTGCCAAAGACCTTGAGGAAGAACGATGCAGTTTAGGTGATAGTCGATCGGTTGACGAAAAGTGCTCACTTTATACCGATCCTGATTGACTACTCTCTTACTAAGCTCAGTAGACTGTATATGGAGAACATTATACGCTTGCATGGTGTGCCTTCAAGCATAGTATCTGACAGTGATCCAAGGTTTACTTCTAAGTTTTGGAGAGCCTTGCAGAATGCGTTTGGTACGCAGTTGGATATCAGTACAGCTCACCATCCTGAGACAAACGGTCAGTCTGAAAGGACCATTCAGATTCTTGAGGACATGCTATGTTGTTGCATACTGGATTTTGGTGGGAACTGGGATGATCATCTTCCTTTAGTGGAATTTGCATATAATAATAGTTACCAGATCAGTGTGAGTATGGCTCCATATGAAGTGTTATATGGGAGGCCGTGTAGATCACCTTTGTGTTGGGTAGAACCAGAAGAGCATGTTACTCTCGGACCTGAATTGATTGAAGAGACTACTGAGAAGATCAAGGATATCCAAGAGAGACTCAAAGAGATTCAGAGTCGGCAGAAGAGTTATGCTGACTCGAAGAGGCATGAGGTAGAGTTCGATATTGGGGATTTCGATATTCTTGAAAGTGACTCCAAGGCGAGGTGTTACAAGATTTGGAGTTAAGGGTAAGCTTGCTCCGAGGTATATTGGTCCCTTTGAGATCACAGAGAGAATTGGACCAGTGGCTTATCGCTTGAATCTACCTGCATAGTTGGGTCAAGTGCATAATGTATTTCACGTGTCGATGTTGAAGAAGTACACGCCGGACCCATCTCATGTTGTTCAGTACGTGCATGTACCGATCCAAGAGGATGTGTCCTATGAAGAGCAGCATGTTCGCTTGTTGGCTAGAGAGTTGAAGGTGTTTTGCAATAGGGGGATACCACTTGTCAAGGTGCTTTGGGAACATCACAAAGAGGACGAGGCTACTTGGGAACTCGAGACGGAGATGTACGAGAAGTACCCTCATTTGTTTAACTTTCAGTTAGAAGTTGTATTTTGATGTAAAACTTTGACTTGTATTTTTAAATTTCGGGACGAAATTCTTATAAGGAGGGGAGAATGTAAAAACCCGGAAATTTAACGGGTAATTTGGACATTTTACCAATTTTTTGGATAAAATATTGTGGGGACTAATTTGCAAAAGTTTCGTTCAGATGGGCTAAATTGCAAATTTTGGGGGACTAAATTGATAGAGATTTGAAATTCTGGGGACTTATGTGCAATTTTTGAAAAATTGCACAGCCCTATAAGAATGGGCCACGTGCCATCCTCTTTCCTCTCTCTCTCTCTCTTCTCTCTCCTCCCTCCCCCGAAATCTCTCTTTCTCTCTCCTCTCTTCTCCCTCTCGACCGAGCCTCCGCAGAGCCGCTGCCAGCCACCGTCCGGGCCACGCCGAAGCTCCACCGCCTTTCACCGCTTGCTGCCGCTGCCTGTGTCACCAGAAAAAGCCATTAAAGCCGATTGGACCCATTTCGGAAATTCAGCCACTGGCGACGATTCCTGCCACCTTTCGGCCTCAAATCGGTGCTGTTGGATTTGTATCATCGCAAGGATCATCAAGGTATATATATCTCAACTCCATTTTGCCCGGATTGAAAGTTGCATGTTTTGGTCATTTCGAGTTTTTGGTTGTTGTTCTCGATCCGACCATTGGATTGTATTTTTAACTGCATTTTTGGAATGTACTCGGAAAATGGAGAAGTTTGATGTATATATTGTGTAATTTGGTGATCGACACAAAAATCGAGATCGGACAGTCAAGATTTTGTCTCAATTTACGTGCCAACGGTCCGGTGTGGACCCGAACCCGAATTGGACAAGTTATATGTCTAACCTAGCTATTTTGGGTGCTAGGAATTCAATGAAGAGATCCGTTTGTGGAATTGAAGCTCCAGTGAGAAAGTTGGTTTTTCGCACGAGGACGATCGAGGGCTTGGAATTGGTTCTCGACCGTTCGGGCGATCGTCAACGACACCTTAAGGACTCAATAGCGTGGTGTCACTATTCTGTTGAGGTAGGGGTTTAGTTATCTTCGTTTTATACCATTTTTGAGTTAAAACTTATTTTTTGCAGCATATAAGAACAAGTGTGTTTTTAATGATTTAAATTATATGTGATGGAATCTGGATATACGATATATACTGTATTGCTCTAGGAATTTGCTGTGTGCAGGTTATTTTGGGTATATCAAAAATAGGGCCATTATACTGCCCGTTTTTCTATAAAACCCTATTATGCATGTTTTACTGAAAAACCAGAGTACAGTAGTTTTTACACTTCAGTTCTGTATTGCACGTGTCATAGGATCATACATGAGCACCGTGTTAGCATTGTGGGTTTTACAGTGTGGCGCTACGTGCCCCACCGTAGGTGGAAGTCCATAAACTCGCGTGAGGTCTTGTTACTTCTGATTACCTCCCCCTTTGGCAGGTGTAGGCAATTCGGTTGCCCCTCCAGGTTTGGTAGGTGACACATGGGTGTTCCCTCCGGGTATGGGCTTAGGTATCAGGCAGGCTGTTAGGTACACTTAGTACCATTATCCTGAGTTTCCACAGATGAAAGGATGCGAGCTCATGGGTATGGGTTGATTTGTGTCATGTGCATATGGAGTGATAGTTTTGATTACACTGTTTGATATATATTGGCTTCCAGTTTGGATTATATATATACGTGTGTGTATGTTTTAGATTTGAACTAACCATGCAGGAGATTCTCATCACTGAACTATTTTTCCCCGAGATAACTATTTTCATACTGGGCATTGTATGCTCACCCCTTACCTTCCTCCTCAGGTAGTATCTAGTGCGATCTTGGTGATCAAGAGGAGTAAGAGGTCATCCTGATTGCAGTTCGTCTCTTGGTAATGCTAGGAGTCGTTGTCGTAGTCTTTGGACTATTTGGATTTTGTGTTAGCATTGAACCAAGATTACTACTTTCTATTTTGTCTGCAAACTTATGTATGCCATTTTGGTGTTGGACTTATGTTATGGATGATGATGATGCTGGGTTGTGTATTAAATTTCATGTTTTTAAGTAATTATTCAATTTATGTTTGGTGGTGTATATGAACTATAGGAGTGGTTCACAGGATGTAATTCTGATTATTTTATTTAAATGGACCGTTTTTATAAAAAGTAGAACTTTTGGCACTTTTCAAATAAATTAAGGAATTTCACACCTTTGTGAAATTCCCCTTCTACCACTAGCCCGGGTCTTGGGTCGTGACAGATGTAATACTTGAAGGCATTGTTGTACTAGAACGTGGTGGTAATTCTTCGAATCTTGGCCTCCATCCTTTGTTTTCTATTCCTTGNCTTTCTATTTTGTCTGCAAACTTATGTATGCCATTTTGGTGTTGGACTTATGTTATGGATGATGATGATGCTGGGTTGTGTATTAAATTTCATGTTTTTAAGTAATTATTCAATTTATGTTTGGTGGTGTATATGAACTATAGGAGTGGTTCACAGGATGTAATTCTGATTATTTTATTTAAATGGACCGTTTTTATAAAAAGTAGAACTTTTGGCACTTTTCAAATAAATTAAGGAATTTCACACCTTTGTGAAATTCCCCTTCTACCACTAGCCCGGGTCTTGGGTCGTGACAGATGTAATACTTGAAGGCATTGTTGTACTAGAACGTGGTGGTAATTCTTCGAATCTTGGCCTCCATCCTTTGTTTTCTATTCCTTGAGAATAGTCAAGTAGAGAACATATATTAGAGATATCATGATCCAAATGCATACTTGATTCAAATGAATTAACTAAACAAACTTCCAATAGATCTAAATTACTCCCTGTTTGAACACAATCACTTAAGATGGTTTCAATCACATTAGCCTCCTCATTTTCATCTTCTTCATGTGGTTGCTTACACAAGTTGAAAACATTAAGTTCAAGTGTCATGTTCCCAAATGAAAGCTTCATCACTCCATTCCTACAATTAATCAAACATTAGAAGTTGCTAGAAATGGTCGTCACAAAATAACAGGAATTGGATTACTTACCTCAACAGGTTGTGTATCCAAGACAACAAAATCCACAGGATATATGAATTTATCAACTTGAACTAACACATCTTCCACTATTCCTCTTGGGATTTTAACTGATCTATCGGCAAGCAAAAGAGTGACGGAAATTGATTTTAACTCAACTAGATTGAGTTTTTGATAAACTGAATATGGAAGTAAATTCACACTAGCTCCAAGATCAAGTAAGGCTTGTTCAATTTTTTGTTCACCATTAACACATGAAATTGTAGGACAACCAGGGTCTTTATATTTCAAACTATTATTGTTTTGAAGTATTGAACTTACTTGTTCAGCTAGAAAAGCTCTCTTTTTCACGTTCAATTTTCTTTTCACAGTACACAAGTCCTTCAAGAATTTAGCATAAGATGGTACATGTTTAATAGCATCCAATAAAGGGATATTGATTTTTACCTGTTTGAAGAATTCAAAAATTTCAGGATTGTGATTCACTTTCTTTGAATTATTCAAAGCATGAGGAAATGGAGGAGGATGAGGGGATTCAATCTTTTCTTCAGAGGGTATAGGTTTAACCTCTTCCGTACCTTTGGAGTTTGATTGATCATCTTTCTCACAAGGTTCAAGAATAGATTTTTCAACAATCTTACCACTACAAAGAGTCATGATTAATTTGACTTGATCCATGGGTTGGCCTCCAGAGGATCCTGCATATGAATTAAATTGTCCCTTGGGGTTTTGCTGTGGTTGGGAGGAAAACTTACCTTTCTCTTGTATTTGAAGAGCAGATGCAAATTTTGCAAGAGTATCTTTCAAATCCGCCATAGTTTGGGCATTTTGAGAATTGATAGACTCTTGCTTTTCAATGAATGAATGTAATGTTTCTTCAAAATTTTTCCTAGGAGGAGGTATGTAAGGTGCATAACCTTGAGGATTTTGAAAATTTTGTTGTGCATGAAATGATGGTTGTGAAGATTGTGCATGATTATCATTCCTCCAACTAAAATTTGGGTGATTTCTCCAACCAGGATTATATGTTTGAGAATATGGATTAGGATTTGGTCTTTTGAGTGAGTTTAAAACATTAACTTGTTCATGAAGACATTCCTTAAAAGAAGGCAAAGTTGGACAGTCATTAGTTGAGTGATCATTAGTTTCACAAATATGGCACACAATTTCTTGCACAGATTTCACTTGACCACTTTTTTTCATTTCAAGTGCCTCAACTTTTCTAGCTAAGGATGCAAGTTTGGCTTGGAAGTCGTGATCTTCCCTAAGGTTATACATGCCTCCACTAGATATAGAGGGTTGAGTTTTGGTAGGTGCCTCACAAGTTCCCACAGTGTCCTAATTTTGTGCATTTTCAGCTAGTAAGTCTAAGTATTCAATTGCCTCATTGGGATCTTTATCTTCAAAAGTACCATTACACATCATTTCAACCATTTTCCTATCTCTAGGTGTTAATCCCTCATAAAAATGTGACACTAACCTCCACGTTTCAAAACCATGGTGAGGACAAGCATTAAGTAATTCCTTACACCTATCTCAACACTGGTAAAATGTTTCTCCTTATTTTTGAGTGAAAGTGGTGATTTGTCTTTTGAAAGAATTTGTTCGGTGAGGAGGAAAAAACTTTTTTAAAAACTGTTGTTGCATTTTATCCCAAGAACCAATGGAACCCGACCTAAGATTTTGTAGCCACGTTTTAGCTTTATCTTTTAATGAAAAAGGAAAAAGCTTAAGTCTAATGGTATTCATGCTACAATTTTGGTCATTATAAGTATTACATACCTCTTCAAATTCCCTTAAATGTAAATATGGATTTTCTGAATCTAAACCATGAAAAGTTGGTAAAAGTTGAATGATACTGGGCTTGAAATTGAAATGAGATGCATCAGGAGGAAAAACTAAACATGAGGGTGCACCTATTCTTGTGGGATTCATGTGGTCTCTTAGTGTCCTAGGTCTATCTTAGTCATTATGT
>JXTB01000541.1:116959-182135 GCA_002914805.1 Parasponia andersonii | reverse complement strand
TACAAAAGTGCTTTAAATTAGGGAATTTAATGAAACTCTAAGTGTATAATGATGATCTAATCCCATAATAAATGTACACAATTAGACGTTCATCAATGCATTATGTGAAATTTACTTATTCTTGAAAGTTATGAAATGGCATATGCATAGTACGCCTTGCATGTGGATTGAGAATTTCATTACAGAGTATTTAAAAGTGAGTACCATTGTACCAATTTTATAAGATAAATTTTAATGGCAATTACTAGTCTGTCAAAGCTAGATAGGTAAGTCTAGAGATGCAAACTCTCCCGTTGTAGTGGGACTTATAGATCTTATGATGTGCCTCGTTGAAGCGGAATAATACTAGTGCGATGTGGGATACCCCCTTGATGAGGGAAGGAGTTTTGAAAATCACACATGATGGTCGTACCTTATTTTTACTTTTGGCCAAAGTGTCTACCCAATGTTATCACAACCTATTGACTTATGGGACAGGGAATGGGCTAAGGGGCCCAACTATGAATAATTTAAGGAAAATACATGGACTCAAATATTTAAGAAAGAAAAGGGTACAATGGAAACTTTATGAGATTTTAAATCATTCATAAGTATGTATAGTCTTTACTTATTAAGCTTTACCTCATTTTAGTCTTGTGATGCAGATGTAGAGGCATATTTTAGTATTGACTAGCTAGTTGCCTGGCTTGCATTTTGTCGCTATGATCATACAGATGTGGACGAGCTTGACCAGTGGGCGATGTTTTTTTGTGTTGAGATATTTTGGTATAATATAAATACTAATACTGATGGTAAAATATACTAGTGGAAACTTATTTTGTTTGTTCATTTTGTAAAGTCATTTTCAGTAAGTAATATCTCGCAGTTGCTTTTTCCCAAAGTATTGGAAAGTTCAAATTTTGCCTACCTTTTTATAAAACAAAAGATAATGTTTAAGAAAGAATAATACATCATATTTTAACTATATAGGACAATATAGTTAAACTAGGGGGTGTTACAGCATTGGTATCAAAGTAGAGGTTTAACCATTTCCGAAAACTACCTAAATGTGTATAATCATGTGACAAAAGCTCAGTCAACCAATAAGTTTTGATTTCTTATGTTTGCATTAAATTTGATGCCATATGTTATCTTTTTATTATTGGCTATTATGCTTAGAAGTAAGTGCGAGGGCAACTGTACAAGAAATCATGCCAAGAGCTAAGGGTTAAACTAGTGAGCAAAGGAGTGATAAGATAAGTACTACTGAAAATGAGATCAACAAGGATGTTGTTATAGTAAGGTTCAAAGAGTTGGTTGAGACATAAGCAAGACAGTTAGAAAGGCTTATAGAAAGGCAGGAAAGGTGTGGAAATCAAGCATTACCACAGGCAATAGTTAGACAAAAAAATTATAAAAGAGGTTTAGAAAGAATAAACCTCCAGCTTTCAAGGGTGAAACTGATCCATTGTTGGCAGAAGAGTGGATTAGGAGTATTGAAGATATCTTTGATTACATTAGAATCCTTGATGAGGAAAAAGTTTCATGTGCAACTTTTATATTCCAGATAGATACTGGTCGAATTATATGAAGTCTATCATTGATGTTAACAGGCTTACTTGGGAACAGTTTAAGGAAATATTTTTCAGAAAATATTTCAGCAATGCACACAGAGTAATAAAAGCTACTGAATTTGTTAATCTGAAACAGAGAAGTATGTCTATTAGTTACCACATAAAGAAATTTGAAAAGTTATCCCAATTTGCTCCAAACATGGTGAGTACAAATGAGATAAATTAAACCAACTCTTACAAGGGCTCAACAGAAATTTGTAGGGTTGTTAAGATATCTTCCCTGTCACCCTCTAGAAATCTTTAGACTCGTAATATTAGTAGAATTATTATATACTTAGTATAAAATTTTATTAAGTTTGCATTCACAAATATATGAAATTATGTACGTAGTATTATTTTAATGTTAAATTTTATTACGTGAGAAAACCATAGTCAATCCTTATTTTAACTTAGAATTTCTAAGTCAGGTATCCTTAATAATAAATTGATTTTACAATAATTATATTATGTACATCAATATAATCTAATTAAAAATGTTACATATTTATGTTACATTTTATAATCTAAAGTTAATGGTTGCACCAAAAGAGTACCATGCCATATTTTGAATGGCTAGGATTTAAGTATATCAATCTAAGGGTGGAAAATAACTTATAGAAAAAGATGAAAAGTAGTAAGGTTTTACCTTAGGATGGTAATAACTTTAAATGAGTGGAATAGAAAAGGAAAGTGATAAAGTTAATGGGTAATTCAAAAGGTAGAGAAAAAGAAAAATCATAATAGAAATGTTCTTTGGAAATTAGTAGCCATAATTCTAAGCGGAAGACATAGACAAAACTAATTAGTAACTTTTATCTCCAAAATAATTCAAAAGCTATAAAAAGGATTAATATAGTGGAGACTTTCTTAGGGAGCTAGTGGTATTGGATTCCAAATAATTGAAAAAGAAGCAAGATTAGAGACAAAGGTAGTGGATGAGTAAAAAAAATAAAATAAAAAGTAAGATAATGGAGTAAGAAAAGAAGATATTTTGACAAATTGATAATAATGATGCTTGTATTATTTCATAGAATGTGAAAGTATGTATTATTGGATACCTTTCATGGATGGCCTATAAATAGATCATTCATTTGGTAATTCAAATCCATGCTTAACCTTTCAAATTACTTAGCCAAAACTATCTTCATATTTCTAATTATTCCTTCTCAAAAAAAACAAAAAAACTCTTTCTACCTCACTTTCTTCCAAATTCACAAGAGATACAATATTTTACCCGTCGACTCTAAAAATTTGGAATTATAATCAAGAGAAGAGAGCACTTAATTTTATGGTGGAGACGTAAGAAAAAAGATCCAAACTTGGAAGGTATTTTTTTCCCTCACCTTGCTTGTTATATAGATTATATAAAAGAATAAATAGGTAATAATATATTTGACCTACTTTAGATGTTATATAATTTATATTATATTGAGACTTATTTTGCTGATTTCTTAAGCTTTTAAATATGAATACTTCATAGTAATAATAATAGTAAAATCAAAATGAACCAAATTTAATGATTTAGACTTAGATCCTTAAGAATGGATTTTTACCTATTAGAAATACTTTCCAAAAAAATTAAAGACGTTTGCTCAAAAGTTGGAAGAACTAAAATGCAAAAAATTTTTAGTATTTGGGTCAAAAGTGTTATTTTGACAAAATGTGGCTCAAATATATAAAAAAAATATTTTAGGCAATGTTAAGACTATTTTAAATTATAAAGGTAAATAAAGGAAGAATCTTTAATAAAAAAAAGAATAATAAGATATAACTCAATAATTACCATTAGAGGGCATAAATGTTAGAAATCTTAATATTTTGGGTAAATTATAAAACTTGAAATATTGGGTTGGAAATTTGATATAAGAATAAAAAAAATATATATATATATTTTAGATCTCCAATGGGGATAAGAAAAAATTTACTTAAATTTAAGACATGAAATCAATTATAGGAAATAAGTAAGGTATGCCTCTGATGTTAATCAAATCAACAACCAAATTATTGATAGATTAAAAAGATCAAGGTTAAGGAGAATCAAATCTCATCCATCTAAGTGAAAGTATAAATTAGCCAATGAATATAGTGTGACATTGTTTCTCAAGTGTGAAGTTTTATGCTGGATCAAGAATGAGTCTTAAATATTTTAAGCCCACTAAGTAAGTAAAAAAAAAATCTAATAATAATAAAAGAAAATAAAAATAAAAATAAAAAATAAGAATAAAAAGTATAAGGCCAGTTTAAATTTTCTCTGACAAATAGAGTATGTATATGTCAGGGCAAATTTCGATCTAGATGTATGTAATTAATGAGTGCAACTAGGACAATCATATTACGAGGTAAGTATAATTTCACCTAATGGTATGGATGGTTGAAAATGCTTCATGTTTACAATATGATATGTTTGAATTAATTTCATGTATTAACTTGCCTTTATATTATTATTGTATGACCTATGTATAATATATGCTTATAAAGATACTTTTTCTATGCTATAAAAAAAATGATGTATACTTACTTTACAATGTTATCATACTTCAACATACTTTAATAAAAGAAATTCTATAATAGTTGAATATAAGTTTGGGTTCATTGAAGTGTACCCACTCATATTAAAAAAAAAAGGACTACATAAGATAAAGAATTTAAAGGTGTCGTACCATCCTCCGCTAGGTGAGGATATCTGAGGGAAGATAAGACCGACCTCCCCTAAGTAAGGATTCCCGAGGAAAAGTATGTTAAGATTTTGACCGTGGGAGTTTTCAGTTGGGTAGCTCCCCTGATTCCCCATTTGGTAGTGCACACTCGGTACATACACTAGGACCCATAAAAAAGATAAAAGACTTTATAATCAAGAATGAGATAAAATCATGATACAATATCTTATAATAAAGCATAAAATAATGATTTCATAAAACAACATAACTGAACTTTAAAAAAAAAAAAAGAGAGAATTGTTTATTCAGAAGTAAAATATTTTGTGAGAATTTCATTGTACTAACTGAGCGAAAACTTATATTTTATGAGTATGCATGCTATAGGTACCAAAAGAAAGAAACCTCTGAGTTGACGGGGATGATGCGAGGCACGGGCAATGGAATACTGCCATTAAAATTTCTTCCGCATATGTTTTATTATGAGATAAATGATTTTAATTATATAAGCTTGATATTATTTGAAAACGTACTTATAACTTGATATTTTATTTCGTAATGCATGATTTAATCAAACTGAACTTGAAAATGTATTTTGATTTAATAGAAGTTAAACACATTTTTTTAGATATAAAAGAGAAAATATTTTGATTTAAATAAATACAAAACATAAGGAGTTCTTTCAAAAAGACGTAAATTGTCTAAGGAGAGCTTAGGACTTAAGTGGTCTGTATGTGACCCCCCTCCTCACTTGGGAGCCCTTTATAGTTATGCACTATTTAAATCATCTTAATAAAAAGTTTATAAGAAAATTTAAATAAAGGGGACTTAACGATTGAGAAGAATTTAGTTGTTTTCAAAATTTAAATAAATCATTAGTTATGAATATAAATATCTTAAAAAGAAATAAAAGCAAAAAAAAAAATCATGAATTTTTCAGCAATTATTTTTTTTTTAAGCTAAGAAGGTAAATAATTAATGGTCAGAAAAAGTCGGGTCGTTACATTCCCATAAAGTTATGCCAAATGCTGAGGTTGCTGACAAAGCTCTAGAAGCAGAAGAGGCTGAGCTAAGAGCTATTAAAGCTTAAGATATTCGCAGGAATATAAATATGGCAAGGAGAAATACAACTTTTGGAAGAGGATCTCAACCAGAGGCTCGTGGAAATAAAAGAAAGTGGCAATAAAATCAAGGAGAAAGATAAGAGCCCCAAAAATGTCAAGCTACGACCCAGAGGACTATTTGTCCTAAATGTAGGAAGGCTCATCGAGAAGAATGTTTAATGGGTTCTGGTGCTTTCTTCTTATATGGAAAATCTGGACACTTTACAAAGAATTGTCTGAATGCTACAAATGAGTCGAAAAAAGTCCCAGCTCGTGTGTATACAATGACTAAAAAGGATACCGAAGCAAACCCATCTATTGTTGTAGGTGAAATTCTTATCTTTGGTATTCCTATTCATGCATTAATAAATTCAGGAGCTACACATTCATTTGCATTACCTGCATTTGTGAGGAAATTGGGCAACATACCAGAGTACTTGAATTTCAAATATTGTGTAACCATTCTGTCAGGAGAAGTTTTATAATCTAATCAAGTCCTCATGGCATGTCTAATCCAACTAGCTGGTAAAGACTTGTGTGTAGATTTGATAGTATTGGATATGCAAGATTTTGAAGTTATCTTAGGTATGGATTAGTTATCAAAATGCCATGCTACTATTGATTGCTATTTGAAGAGGGTAGTGTTTCAGCCGCCAACTATAGAGAAGTTTACTTTTGTTACTAGTAGCGAAAACTCGATGATTCCAATAATCTCCTCAATAAAAGCAAAGAAGTTATTAGAAAAGGGATGCATGAGTTACTTGGCAAACATAATGGATACTAGAGAGGAGTTAAAAGTAAAGCCTGAGGAAGTGCCAGAGGCTAGTGAATTTCTTTACATATTTTCTGAAAATTTGTCTGGGTTATCACCTGATGGGGAGATAGAGTTTGTTATAGACTTATTGACCAGTACGGCTCCTATTTCGAAAACACTTTATAGAATGGCTCCAAAAGAGTTAAAAGAATTGAAAGCACAGTTACAAGAGTTATTGGACAAGGGTTTTATTCACCCAAGCTTTTCCCTATGGGGTGCTCTGGTTTTGTTTATAGAAAAGAAAGATGGAACTATGAGGCTTTGCATTGATTATAATAAGTTGAATAAGGTCACAATAAAAAACAAGTATCCTCTTCCTAGAATTGATGATTTATTTGATCAACTATAATGAACTTCTATATTTTCAAAGATTGACTTAAGATTAGAATACCACTAGCTGAAATTAATGAGGAAGATATTCCAAAAACAACTTTTAGAACTAGAAATGGAAATTATGAATTTTTAGTAATGCCTTTTGGATTAACTAATGCCCCAGCTACTTTTATGAATATGATGAATAGGGAGTTTAAAGATTTCTTAGATAAATTCATTATAGTTTTCAACAATGATATTCTGATTTACTCACGCTTAAGAGAGGAGTATATGGAGCATTTGAGGACAATATTGAGAATCCTTAGGGAAAAGCAGTTCTATGCTAAGTTTAATAAGTGAAAATTATGGTTAGAGAAAGTTATCTTTCTTGGGCATGTGATTTCTGAAAATGGTATTTCTGTGGATCCAATGAAAGTTGAAGCTATGAGGAATTGGCTAAGACTTACAAATGTTTTTGAGATTCGTAGCTTCTTGGGGTTAGCTAGTTATTATAGACATTTTGTTGAAGGGTTCTCGAAGCTGACTTCTCCATTGACTCATTTAACAAGGAAGAATATGAAGTTTCAATGGAACGAAAATCATGAAAGGAGTTTTGAGGAATTGAAGCATCATTTGGTAACAGCCCCTAAACTTTTAATAATGTCAGGATCAGGAGGATTTGTTGTTTACATTGATGCCTTGAAGAATGGTTTAGGATGTGTTCTGATGCAAAATGGCAATGTCATTGCTTATGCCTCTAGGCAATTGAAGGAATATGAAAAGAATAATCCTACTCATGATTTAGAGCTAGCAACATTTGTTTCTGTATTGAAAATTTTAAGACACTATCTTTATAGAGAGAAATGTGAGATCTACACAGATCATAAGAGTCTTAAGTACTTCTTTACCCAAAAGAAACTAAATATGAGACAAAGAAGATTGTTTGAACTGGTAAAAGATTATGATTGTGAGAGTAACTATCATCCAGAAAAAGCCAATGTGGTTGCTGATGCTCTAAGCAAGAAATCATTGGCTGCAATGAGTGCTATGTATGTTGATATAAAACATCACTTAATGGATTTACATAAGTTAGAGTTAGAGATTGTGCCTACAAGTTTAATAGGAAGATTGGTAGCTCTTACTCTGCAACCAACAATTCTAGAGAGTATTAAACAAGGCAAGAATATGGATTGCTATTTGTTGAATTTAACGAGTAAGATAGAATATGGAAAAAAGATGGCCTTTTAGATTTCTAGGGATGGTGTAATCAGATATGGAAATAGATTGTGTGTGCCTGGTAAATTTGTTAGAAAGGAGATATTGACAGAAGCTCGTATCACTCCCTACTCTATCCATCCTAGTACTATTAAGATGCATATAGACTTAAAGATCCATTACTAGTGGCCTGGTATAAAGAAAGATGTGGTTAAGTTTGTAGAGCAGTGTCTCATATGCCAACAAGTTAAAGTTGAGCATCAAAGACGTGTTGGTAAATTAAAGCCTTTGAACATCTCCAGTGGAAATAGGAAGAGATTGCTATGGATCTTATTGTTGGACTTCCTAAGACAACCAAGGGACATGATGCTATTTGGGTGATTGCGGATAGGTATATCAAATCATTTTATTTCTTTCCAGTTAGAATAACCTATAACTTGGACTAGTTTACTCAGTTATATGTTCAGGAGATTGTGAGACTCTATGGTGTTCCAAAATTTTACTCAGTTATAGATTACTTATTTTTGACCGAGATTCTAGATTTACTTCAAAATTTTAAAGGAGTGTCCAAGAGGCAATGGGTACAAAATTGGCATTTCGTACAACTTTTCATCCTCAAATTGATAGACAATCAGAGAAGAACATTACACACTCATGAAAACATGCTTAGAGATTATGTGTTGGATTTCCATGGATCTTAGAGCAAATACTTACCACTTACAGAATTTGCTTACAATAATAGTTACTAAGCTTCCATTGAAATGCCTCCATATGAAGCATTATATGGAAGAAAATATAGATCTCCTATTCATTGGGATGAGATGGGAGAGAGAAAATTTCTTGATCTAGAATTAATAAGAGAAACAAATAAGCAGGAGAAAAGATTTGAAAAGGATATTAGCTGCTCAAAGTAGACAGAAACATTATTCAAATCCTCAAAGAAGAAAACTAGAATTTGATATTGGAGATAACGTACTCTTGAAGGTTGCTCCCATAAAAGGAATAATGAGATTTGGGAAGAAAGGAAAACTAAATCCCAAATATATAGGTCCTTTTGAAATACTTAACAAAGTTGGAGATGTTGCCTATAGACCCACTTTGTGCGATATCCTGAATTCCTAAACAACACCCAATTTTAAAGAGCTAATAATAACTTCATGCATAGCATTTTTTTTATATATATCTGCCTTACCTGTTTATATAATTTGGTGTTTATTTTAGAAATTCATTTTCATGTGTGCATATTATTTATATTTTGTAATATTAATTTAATAACTTATTGATCGTAATTCTCTGAGTGATTTTCCAGTGAAATGCTCAAGATGTGCTCTATGGTACAAGTTAGAAATGCATTTAGCCATATAAAACAACCGAAAGATTTGCTTATAATCACTTATATATATATATATATATTTTTTTACTCAATTTAACTTTCAAGTGATTAATTATTGTATTTTTTTTATATAGGAAAATATTTATGCAACTTAAAAACTAGCTCTTGTGATTTCATATATTTCTATATTTTTAGGGTATTTATTTAGTTATTTATTTTCTCTTTAATATCACGTTTATTTGGTTTTATAAAGTCTTTAAGTTTTCTTATATTTTGGCTTATAAAAATAATAATAAAAAGAAATATTTTGGTGGAGAGCCGACTTAAGTCGGTAGAAACTCTTAAAATCCTATACTTATCCCAATTTAATAAAGGTTTCACTCAGCAATCTATTTAGTGATCAATTAAATAGAACTAATAAGCATAAGGTAAAACAAATAATTTAGTAATGGATTTGATTAATAAGAGAAAAGAAATAAACAAACAAAAGTTACTAGGTTGGTTCATATAGTAAAACTAGATAAAGAAATATTTAGTTCATAATATAAATTGAGAAAAATAATATTTTCATACAATGAATTCAAGAATTACAAAATATCAAAGATAAAAGAGTTTTGGAATTCTCCCTCTTTGAAGAGCTTGAAGGTATTAATGGAGGTTATCAATTGCCTCCTCTAAGGTTGGTTCTTGCTCTCTTGATTCCTCTCTCAAATATTTGCTCTCAATAATATCACTCTTTAAGTATGAAAAATTCAAAGAAAAGCTCACAAGAAAATGAAAAAAAGATGGTACGAACAAAGAATGGTGTTGATATTATGGAGGATATCAAGAAATAAAGGCTTGGAGTTTGCCTTCTTCTTCTTCTCCTTCCATGGCTGCCTCTCTCTCTCTCCATCTCTCTATCCCAACATGCCTTTTACAACCCTAAAGATAGGGTTTTAAAGAAGAAATTCTTGTAAACCTAAGGTAGGCTGAATTTGGACCCCTCGATTGTCAAAAAGTTGATCTCGGTCATCAATTATTGACTCAGGATGCAAGAGGTGCTATAGCACCAAAACTATCTGAGAGTTGGCATTGGGACACCATTTTTGGCACTACAGTGCCACTTTTCTGCTGGTTTGGTGCCTTTGCTTCCCGAGTGTGCCATTTCTTCGTTTGAGCTCTGATTTGCTTCATTTTCGATGAATTACGGCCATAGCAGATTCAGCTTCAATTATATTGATTTAAAGGACCCATTTAGGAGGAAAAATTCACCTTATTTTGCATCAAACATCTTTATTTCATTTCTTCGGTAAGGTACTGTGTGATTTTGGAGTTAGTGTTAACTTAATGCCATTCTTTGTGTTTTGAAAGCTTGGTTTGGGTGAAGCAAGGCCAATTACAATAATGCTCTAATTTACAGATAGGTTGATCAAATATCCAAGAGGAATCATTGAGAATGTGCTTGTGAAGAAGGACAAGTTGTTCTTCCTAGCCGACTTCATTGTTCTTGACATGGAGGAAGATGAAAATCTTCCTATCATCCTGGGAAGGTCATTCTTAGCAACTAAGAAGACAGTGATTAATGTGTACAAAGAAGAAGTTACTACGAGGGTGGAAGACAAAGTCTTGTCCTTTAATTTCAATTCTCTGCTTGTTCCCACTTAAATAATGGTTTCTTCAGGTCTTCTTAAGTCCAAAAAATTAATTCTAAGCCTAGAGAATCAGTTTGGTAGAGGTAGAAGGCAAGAACTATAACAAAAGCTCAAACTAGTCAAAGTGATTAGCACACCAATCTCTAGAGGATATTTACTCTTTCCACTATCGATTCCTACTCAGGACACGAGATAAGTAAAGACTTACAACTGCATCACAAGAACTATATGGAAGATGTATTTATGTGAAACTTACTTATTCCTGAAAGTTATGAAATGGCATGTGCATGGCATGCTTTGCATGCAAATGGAGACTTTTATTATAAGAATATTTGAAAGTGAGTACCATTGTACCAATTTTATAAGATAATTTTTAATGGCAATTGTTAGTCTGTTTGAGCTAGATAGGTAAGTCTGTTGATATAAACTCTCCCGTTGTAGCAGGATTTGCGGATCTTATAATGTGTCTCGCTGTAGCGGGACAATATTAGCTCGGTGTAGGATGCCCCTTTGATGAGGGAAGGAGTTTTCCAAAAAAAACCTCACACGACGGTTGCACCTTATTTTTACTCTTGGCCAGAGTTTTCGCCCAATGTTATCACGACCTATCGACTTACAGGATAAGCAATATGCTAAGGGGCCCAACTAGGAATAATTTTTAAGGAAAATGCATGGACTCAAATGTTTAAGAAAGAAAAGGGTACAATAGGAACTTTATGAGATTTTAAAGCATTCATAAGCATGCATAGTTTTTACTTACTAAGCTTTAGCTTATTTTAGTCTTGTGATGCAGATGAGGAGGCACATTTTGGTATTGACTAGCTGGTTGCCTAGCTTGCCTTTTGTCACCATGATCATGCAGATATAGATGAGCTTGACCTGTGTGTGACATTTTTATTTTGAGATATTTTGGTGTAATGTAAATACTACTGCTGATGGAAAAATCGACTGGTGAAGACCTCTTTTGACAGTACATTTTGTAAAGGCACTTTTAATAAGAAATGCCATGCAGTTGCTTTTGTCCAAAAGTTTTGGAAAGTTTAAAAATTGCTCACCTTTTTATGAAAACAAAAGATAATGTTTAAGAAAGAATAATACTTCATAGTTTGACTGTATATGACAGTATGGTTAAACTAGGAGATGTAACAAAAAAGACACTAAGGAATACCAATATTGTGGAAGCCCCACAACAATCTTCTAAGTCTAATCTTCTAATAGAAGTTTTAGAGCCATCACGATCCTCTTCCAACCAGCACAAGCCATATAAGAAGGATATGAGAAACTGACGACAAAGAAGAAGAGGCATAGTGATCATCATTTTGAGCTGGGACAAAAGATTAAAGTGGAGTATGAGAGCCCGATAAGAAAAATCAAGGTGACTGTTCAAAGGCTCAAAGACTACCTAGGAAGAGAACTTGATCGAGCTAAATCATCCATTTCCTCACCTCATCCTCCATGAGGGATGGTTATGTCAAGCTAGGAATGTTAAACAAGCATAACTTGGGAAAAACCCAAGCTTTTGAAGTAATAAAGAGGGAAGCATCTTTGAAGTCATTTTATTATGATTATATTGAATATAAACAAATGAAGGTGTGGATAAAAGGGCTTCATTGACGAAAGTTTAAGGAGAGTTGACATTTTGGCATCCCAAGAGCTTAATTTGGCACTTCGGTGCCAATCTGAGGCACCACAGATAGAAATTGGATGCCCCGATACCAAATGTTGTTGATTTCCTAATTGTTGATGCCCCAACGCCATAAAATGGTGCCCTAGCACCAACTTTAGTGAATTACCTAACTGTTGGCACCTTAAAGGATAAAAATAGTGCCCTGGCACCATTCTGGGGTGCCACAGCTAGATTCTTGGTGCCCTAGTGCCAAAAAATGGCATCAAGGCACTAAAAATATGTCGGTGTACAGGTTGTGGTGCCGCGACACCACTTTTTGGTGCTATGGTGCCACCAGGTCGAAGAAAAAAAAACTTCAAATTTTTTTTCTAGGTAGTTGTGCCCCAAAGCCACTTTTTGGCATTATGGCGCCACCGCCCTAAAAAAAAAAAACTTACCATTATATGGCACTATCGCCGCCACTACCGTCAACTGAAAATGACCAATTTCGCGATCACTACATCTTAGAGGCCAACTAATTATGCCTTTTGTCACATGATCATACAGATGTAGATGAGCTTGACCTGTGGGCGACATTTTTGTTTTTAGATATTTTGGTATAATGTAAATACTATTGCTGATGGCAAAATTGACTGGTGAAAACCTCTTTTAATTGTACATTTTGTAAAGGCATTTTTAACAAGAAATGCCATGCAGTTGCTTTTGTCCAAAATTTTTGGAAAGTTTAAAAATTGCCCACCTTTTTATCAAAACAAAAGATAATATTTAAGAAAGAATAATACTTCATAGTTTGACTATATCTAACAATATGGTTAAACTAGGGGGTGTAACAGTGTTGGTATCAGAGGGGAGGTTTAATCATTTCTGAAGACTATCAACATAGGGATGATCATGTGACAAAAAGCTCAGTCAACCAGTAAGTTTTAATTTCCTGTGTTAGCATAAAATTTGATGTCGTATGTTATCTCTTTATTATTGGCTGTTATGCATGGATGTAAGTGAAATGGAAACTATACATGGAATCATGCCAAGGCCTAAGGGTCAAACTAGTGAGCGAAGGGATGATAAGACAAGTGCTACTGAAAATGAGATCAACAAGGATGTTGATATAGGAAGGTTGACAAAGTTAGTTAAGACACATGCAAGACAGTTAGAAAGGCTTATAGAAAGGGAGGAAAGGCGTGGAGATCAAGTACTACCACAACCCATAGTTAGACAAGAAAATTATGAACTACTTTTGAGAGGTTTAGAAAGAATAAGCCTCCAGCTTTCAAGGGTGAAACTGATCCACTGCTGGCAGAATAGTGGGTTAGGAGTATTGAGGTTATTTTTGATTACATTAGAATCCCTGATGAGGAAAAAGCTTCATTTGCCACTTTTATGTTCCAGATGGATGCTAGACACAGGTGGGATTCTATGAAGTCCCTCACTGACACTACCAGGCTTACGTGGGAGTAGTTTAAGGAAATATTCTACAAAAAATATTTCAGCAATGCATATAGGATGTTAAAGGCTACTGAGTTTGTTAATCTGAAATAGGGAAGTATGTCTATTAGTGACTACATAAAGAGATTTGAAGATTTATCCCGATTTGCTCCACACATGGTGAGTACCAATGAGATAAAAGTAAACCAGTTCCTTCAAGGCCTCAAGGCAGAAATTTATAGGGATGTTAAGATATCTGCTCACAAAGATATGCCATATGCTGAGGTTGTAGATAAAGCTCTTGAAGCTGAAGAAGTTGAACTAAGAATTTTAAGAGCTCAAGAAATTCGCAGGAATATAAATATGGCAAGGAGAAATGCAACTTTTGGAAGAGGATCTCAATAAGGGGCTAGTGGAAGTAAAAGAAAATGGCAACAGAATCAAGGAAAAAGACAAAAGCCCCAAAAGCACCAAGTTACAGGCTAGCAGATATAATCAACTACAACCTAGAGGATTGTTTGTCCTAAATGCAGGAAGACTCATCGTGGAGAATGTCTAATGGGTTTTGGTGCTTGCTTCTTATGTGGAAAATCTGCACACTATGCAAAGAATTGTCCGAATGCTACAGATAAGCAGAAGAAAGTCCCAGCTTGTGTGCATACAATGACCAAAGAAGATGCCGAGTTGAACCCATCTGTTGTACCAGGTGAGATTCTTATCTTTGGTATTCCTATTCATGCATTAATAGATTCAGGGGCTACACATTCATTTGCATCACCTACATTTGTGAGGAAATTGGGCAAAACACCAGAGTACTTGAACTTCAAATATTGTGTAACCAGTCCATCAGGAGAAGTTTTATGTTCTGATCAAGTTCTCAAGGCATGTCCAATCCAAGTAACTGGTAAAGACTTGTGTCTAGATTTGATAGTATTGGATATGCAAGATTTTGAAGTTATCTTAGGTATGTATTGGTTATCAAAATACCATGCTACTATTGATTGCTATTTGAAGAGGGTAGTGTTTTAGCCACCAAGTACAGAGAAGTTCACTTTTGCTTGTACTAGTGGAAACTCAATGATTGTCGAAATGTCCTAATGCAGTGTAAAGGTTCAATACCCTCAAAGAGAGAGCTTGGTATGCTAAAAGAACAAAGAATATAATTAATACTATGATTGCATTGTTAATTGGAGTGTAATTGGCTTATTTGTATGCTTAATGATTGGTTATAGGGCTAGGTTCCACCAAATTAAAAGAAGATTGGCCATATAGAATCATAAGTCAAAGTATGACTAGTTTTCACTTTTTGAGGTAGGATTCACCAACTTTGGCTACACTTGGGTGTATAGGAGTCACCAGTGATGTGGTGACTAAGCTAAGATGTTCTAGAGCAGAAGACATGAAAAGTAATGTGTAAAATACCAAAAATACCCTTTAGAATTTAAGTTATACCTTTTCTTAGCCATTAAGTGTTGATTTTGGGTCAAATCTGGTCATTTGCTATCCCTTTCTCTCCATCCATGACTTAAAACTCTCCAATGCTTTTTCTAACTTCTCTCAACTTCCCTCAAATATTTTCAAGAGTTTCCAAGTGGTAGAACTCAAATTGGAGCTCAAGAAAGCAATATAGACCAAAACTAGTCAAGGTAATTATATTAGGTTCTTCTTTCTAGGTCTTGTCCTTTAATTTCAATTCGCTACTTGTTCTCACTTAAATAATGGTTTTTACAAGTCTTCTTAAGTCCAACAATCTAATTCTAAGCCTAGAGAATTAGTTTGGTGGAGGTAGAAGGCAAGAACTCCAACAAAACTCATACTAGTCAAAGTGAGCATTATGTATGATTTTGAACTTATAGTTAATTTCTTTTGTGTTAGCCCTTAAACCAAAGTAATTATTTGATTAATAATGGTCCTACAAACCCTTATATATTACTGGAAATATAAAATTTAAGTTGGGAATTCAGGTTATACCTAGAGCCCCAAGATTGCTAATTATGTATTCAAGTGTTTCCGTGGGTTTATTAAGCTTTCTATACTTGTAATCTGATTTACTCAACTTGCAATGGATATGTCATGGATTATATTATTTATTCCATTAATTTAGCTACTGTTTGTAGTCATAGACAAGTGCACAAATTGTTTTAAACTTGTCTAAACCAAAAAAGATTTAAAATGTGCTTCTATGTTATCCTAGGTGTTTCTTTTGATTTGTATATGTGAAATGGTTTGTTAATTGCTACCACAGGTCTTAAACCGTGATTTTAATCATGTGGAGATGTCCTAAAAATAGGGGAGATACTGTCCAAATATTTTTAAACCCAATGGTACCATTTAGAAGCAAATGAACTAGTTTTACAAAATTAGGTGCCATTTTTGATCATTTTTGTGCTAATGAACTAGCATTCATATTTTACTACTTTTGAATAGTTTTTCAATGCAAGATATTGGCTGCTAAGTACCTTAAGTGATTTATACACTCCTGAGTCATTTTAAGATTAAGTTTCCTAAATTGGTGAAAGTTCTAATTTTGGCCTTGTTCAAGTATCTTAATGCATTCTTTTTGTAAAATGTGCATCTTGAATAATAGTATTTTATGACCGGTGACTAGCACACCAATCTCTAGAGGATATTGACTCTTTCCACTATTATTTCCTATTCAGGACATGAGGTAAGTAAAAACTTACAACTGCATCACAAGAACTATATGGAAGATGTATTTATGTGAAACTTAATTATTCCTGAAAGTTATGAAATGGCATGTGCATGGCATGTTTTGCATGCAAATGGAGACTTTTATTATAATATTTGAAAGTGAGTACCATTGTACCAATTTTACAAGATAAGTTTTAACAGCATTTGTTAGTCTGTCGGAGCTAGATAGGTAAGTGTGTTGATGTAGACTCTCCCGTTGAAGCGCGATTTGCAGATCTTATATTGTGTCTCATGAGGGAAGGAGTTTTCAAAACAAACTTCACACGGTCGTACCTTATTTTTACTCTTGGTCAGAGTTTCCGCCCAATGTTATCATGGCCTATCAACTTACGAGACAAGCAATGTGCTAAGAAACCCAACTAAAATAAATTTTAAGGAAAATGCATGGACTCAAATGCTTAAGAAAGAAAAGGGTACAATGGGAACTTTTTGAGATTTTAAAGCATTCATAAGTATGCATAATTTTTACATACTGAGCTTTAGCTCATTTTAGTCTTATGGTACAGATGAGGAGGCACATTTTGGTATTGACTAGCTGGTAGCCTGGCTTGCCTTTTATCGCCATGATCATATAGATGTAGACAAGCTTGACCTGTGGGCGATATTTTTTGCTTTGAGATATTTTGGTGTGATGGAAAAATAGATTGGTGAAAATCTCTTTTGATTGTACATTGTGTAATGACACTTTTAACAAGAAATGCCATGCAGTTGCTTTTGTTTAAAGGTTTTAGAAAGTTCATAATTTGTCCACCTTTTTATCAAAACAAAAGATAATGCTTCAGAAAGAATAATACTTCATAGTTTGACTGTATATGACAATATGGTTAAACTAGGAGGTGTTATAATAGGAGTGACCAGCAACGTGGTGACTATGGTAAGGATGTTTTAGAGCTGGAAACATGGAAAGTAATGTGTAAAATACCTAAAATACCCCTTAGAATTTAAGTTATACCTTTTCTTAGCCATTAAGTGTTGATTTTGGGTCAAATCTGGTCATTTGCTTTCCGTTTCTCTCCAGCCATGACCGGAAACTCTCCAATGCTTTTTCTGACTTCTCTCAACTTCTCTCAAACATTTCCAAGAGTTTTCAAGTGGTAGAACTCAAACAACTAGAATTATATATATTGCAAAAATAAACAAAAAGAATTTAACAAATAAATTCTAACATGCAACCTAGCATAAAGAATTTAATAGACAAATTCTAACATGCAACCTAGCATAAAGAATTTAATAAAATAAATTATAACATGCAACTTAATAAAAATCTTATATAAAGCAACAATTCTGTTTTAAGATTGTAATACATAATTAACAACAACATGCAATAAATATAAGATTACAAATGTTTATAATGTTACCAAATTTATTATGCTCCTACCTTGAACAGAATTTCGGCAGAACTTCCAAACAAATATTCCTGTAAATAAAAGTTTGTTCACAGCTGAGGACTGTGTACTACATAGAGTCCTTAAAACTAATTTGCTCCTCCCTCCACCAGAATTCTTGAGGATTTTACAAGTGACAGTTTTCCAGGATACAATGACCAAGAGCAGCAAGTGAAGCACTAACATCTCTACTCTATAAACTAGATTGTAACGAATTCCAACACACTAAGAGATCTAGTTAAGAAATTTCTAAATTCTCTAAGAACTATAGCTAGGAAAACTAAAGAACTAAAAACTCTTGAAGAATAGAGAAATTTGAGGGAGAGGATGCTAAAGAAAAACTAGAGAGAAGCTCTTGTTTTTTTTTTTTGGTGTGTTGAAATGAGAGGAAGAGCTCTCCTTTTATAGGCTCTAAGGGGAATTCTACCATAAACTAATCCATAATGCTAAAATGTTTTTGGCAGTTTTTTCAATTAAATTCAAACGCTTTTTTTATAGCCATTAACATGGTTATTACATATGCCAGCCATAACCATGATATTAAAAGCTTTTCATCCAAAACATTTCTAATGGTAGTTTCATTTATTAGGCAGTAGAATGGTCAAAAAAGAGAACTCATACTGGGCTGCAACAAAAGATTGCTGCTTACTATGGTCCAAGTTTCGGCCTTACATTCATGTCTGCAGGTGCGGGTATACACAAGCCCATGCAAATTCAGGTCCAAGCCCAAAGATTTGCACCCACCTTGTGTACACCTAAGAGAGCATCTATGCTAGTTATTCTTACCACTATCATAAAATAACGTTTGATATAAACAACTTGCACCATGCATTTCCCACCAATGTGGGACTCCAAGATTTTTCTTTCATTTTTCCATTTCAATAGTACACTTTTGAGCAATAATTTCTCATTCATCCGTGCACTATTTCGAGCGTGTGAATATATGAAATTGATGTCCTTACGGAGGAGAACAAGAATTCACCATGACATTTCATCAACAAGATATGGATCCCGTTCAATTTTTAGCTTCAAAATGGTTCATAAAAATAGGTTCTTTAACACAAACTTTGACTTTCAAAATACATAGGCTTCCAAGCCCATTTTCCAACAATTAGCTCATAATACAACTCCTAGAGTCCCCGAGCAAACAATGTTAAGTAGGAAAACCGTGGCATAATTTCTTTTCCCTGTTTTTATAATACCTCTGTTTTGTTCTATCGTAGCTACAAATACCATAAACTTTGGGTTTATATACGCAATGTACACAATTTTTAACCATTAAAATTAAGAGATATTGAAACGAAAAAAAAATGGTAACATATACAGAGTAAAAGAAGAATGTGGAATCCTGAAACACTAGTAGCAAAGTCAAAATGAAATCACTATTATTCACCTAACAAGAAGAAATATAAACTTGAAGAATACCGTTAATAAAGCCTTCTCAATCTGAAGCCTTGAAACACGAATCGGGAGTTCCAAACTAATCAAGCTAAAGAAACCCAATTCCAATAAAACAACAATCTAAAGAAGCTGAATCAAAACTTGCCTCCAAAAGAGCAACAGACAAATTAGTATGACCAGTGTTCTGTATTGGAAGATTTGACACTCCAATTGTTAACCATCCACCAAATCTAAACTCAAATAATTAAAAAAAAACCCCAAAACACCAAAGACCCAAAATTCTGATTTGTGTTAGTAAATGAAAACTAAATCTAAAATGCAAACAATTGAAATTTTGACACGACAGATTAAAAAAAAAAAAAAAACCTTTAAACTTCATCTCTGTTCGCAGGAATCTAACAATTGCATTACTAACTTCAAGCTTAATGACACAAGCAAACACTACAAAAAAACAGCAATGTCACCGCTTTAAAGAAAAATATCACCCCTATAGAACTAAAGTGGTGACAATGTCCCCATTTTAGAATCGCAACTAAAAATTCTCTAGTATAGATACCTAAAACCACGACACATGTGATCCATGTATTAGATAATTTATAGCGGCGATAATTGTTTCCGCTAAAAAGTCGTCAAAATTATCATCTAGAACACCAATAGCAGCGACAATTTTGAATGTAGAGAGAATTTTCTTTTAATAGAAAATTAATTAAATTAATAACCTAAAGCGGCAACAATTTTCATTGCTTTATATAGAATTTTGTTTTTTAATTAATTATTTTAAATATTTAAATATTTAATTAAAATAATTATTTTTTATATATTTATTTTTTAAACAATAAAAATTCATTCAAATTTAAACAAATAAAAACTACATTAAGGTAAACAAAGTAAATTAATAATTAATAAATAAATAAATAAAATAATATTTTAAATGACATCAAAAGTAAAAATTGTTATCAAAAACTAAAAATATATAAAGTTGTCAGAAAGTAGAAATGAGTCTACAAGCATAAGTCCTCATCCTTGGTTTATTCTGTGACATCGAGCTCCTCACATAATTAAAAGAGCCAATAATAAACATGTTCTAATTGCATATTAGGCATCTAGAAGTCATTAATACTAGTTTCATAAAAATATGTTAATTCCTTATGTTATGTGCTTTTACATACATGTTATTACATTAATGATTGTCGAAGTGTCCTGATGTAGTGTAAAGGTTCAATACCCTCAGAGAGAGAGCTTGGTGTGCTAAGAGAACAAATAATATAATTATGAAACTAATACTATGTGCACATGTATTAAGATTGTACTTGTTGATAACTTGGTCAAATAGTAGTTTTTCGGTAAAATGCAATTTTCACGTACTTCGGAGCCAAATTCACTGTGTGTTTAACACGTCAAATAGGCTTAATTCAATGTCTAGGACTTATTTATAGCCTTTTATTTGTCGGCTCCAGGTAAGCACGAGGTGGCATTCAGGACACTAATTGGTATTTTGTTGCACTAAGCTAGCTTAGATTCAGCTTAATCGCGTAGTGTCAATTTTGTGCATTCTATTAATTGGGCATTGATACTATGTTGTATTATTAATTGGAGTCTAATTGACTTACTTTTATATTTAATGATTTGTTATGGGGCTAGGTTCCACCAAATTATAATAAGATTGGCCATATAGGATCATAAGTCAAAGTATGACTAGATTTCAATTTCTAAGATAGGATTCACCAACTTTGGCTACACTTGGGTGTATATGAGTGACCAGCAACATGGTGACTATGCTGAGGATGTTTTAGAGCTTGACACATGGAAAGTAATGAACAAAATACCCAAAATACCCCTTAGAATTTAAGTTATGCCATTTCTTAGTCATTAAGTATCACTTTTAGACCAAATTTGGTCATTTGCTTTCCCTTTCTCTCTAGCCATGACCAGAGCCTCTCCAACTCCTTCCTACACTTCTCTCAACTCCACTTAGCCATATCTAAGAGTTTCCAAGTGGTAGAAATCAAATTAGAGCTTTAGAAAGCAAGATAGACCAAAACTAGTCAAGGTAGATCTACTAAGTTCTTCTTTCTTGGTCTTGTCCTTTAATTTCAATTCTCTACTTGTTTCCACTTAAACAAAGGTTTCTTCAAGTCTTATTAAGTCTAAAAATCTATTTCTAAGCCTTAGAAATCAGTTGGTGGAGATAGAAGGCAAGAACACTAGCAAAAACTCAAACTAGTTAAGCTGAGGTTTATGTTGGATTTTGAATTTGTAGTGAATTTCCTTTATTTCAGCTCTTAAATCTAAGCTATTATTTGATGAATAATGGTCCTAAGAACCCTTATATATTGCTGGAAATATAAATTTTAAGTGGAGGATTAAAGTTAAACCTAAAACTCCAAAGTTTGCTATTTATGGAGTTAAGTGTTTTTATGTGTAATAGATTAAGTTTTCTATCTTTTTAATCTGATTTCTTAAATTTGGATTGTATATCTTATTGTTCCTATTGTCTATTACACTCATTTGGTGGCTGCTTATGATGACACACAAGTGTAAAAGTGGTTTGAAACTTGTTGAAACCGAAAAAGAGTTCAAGTGCACTTAGATTGTTTAAGTGATCCTCTTGATGTGTATATGTAGGAATTTGGATTTCTAATTACTGTTGCAGATTTAAAACCACGATTTTAATCATGTGGGAACATCCTAAAAATAGGGGAGGTACTGTCCAAATATTTTTAAAAATGAAATGGTACAATTTAGGAGCAAATGGACTAGTTTTACAAAATTATGTACCATTTTGGATCATTTTTGTACTAATGAACTAACATTCATATTTAAATACCTTTGAACAGTTTTTCAATGCTACTTACTGATTGCCAAGTACCTTAAGTGATTTATATGTTTCTGAGTCATTTTAAGATCAAGTTTCCTAATTTCGTGAAAATTCTGATTTCGGTATTGTTCGAGTATTTTGATGCATTCTTTTGGCAAAATGTGCATTTTGAATAACAGTAAATTATGACAGGTAAATAGCACACCAATCTCTAGAGGATATTGACCCTTTCCACAATTCATTTCTATTCAGGACACGAGGTAAGTAAAGTACTCAACTGCAACACAAGAATTATGTGCTATATAAGTATCTATTATGTTTCTGTGTTTTGCATTTATTCTGGTTATGAGTATGACCATCAGCATTTCGATTTCAGCATATATATGCTTGGTAATTTTGGTGTGGTATTATTATGTACACCATATAACCATGTATGTTTTATGAAAAAGTTTAAGAAGGGTAATATAATTTATGAAATGTCTTAGTATTATTGTGTGAAACTATTTTATCATAGAGAAGTTAAGACCAGATAACTTTCAGAAGGTTTTGTCTCACTGTTACGGGGAAGCGGGATAAATATTTACAGTTTCAGAGTGGCATCCCCAGGAGAGGGGCAAATGTGACAAGATTAGTCAAAAGGTTTGCCACAATATTCCTTCTCCAAGTTATATAATAGACTAAACTACAGTCTCGGGCCACCATATCTCTTGAGCTTGATGGGGTAACGATAGAATAAGGTTAGTAACGAGCCCCACTGTGGTAAGAGCCGGTGGGAGGAGAACCTATGGGATATCATTAATTCATGAAGCCTTGCAGGCACAGTGCTACACTGGACAGTGGGCACAAGACAGGGAAGGGTCTAAAGGAAATTATTTATACCGAAACATTTAAGTAAGTACAATCATATATTTAATTCATGTCATTGATTAACATGTCATCCATTACTTTACTTACTGAGCTATAGCTCATTATAGTCTTGTGTTGCAGGTAATGATTAAGATGACAGCATGAGCTTGTGAGTTGAAGTAGAGGCCCAACCTTGGTGTCGTACATATGGATATTTTGACCACTTGTGGGGGGCTTAATTTGTGTATTTTGGGATGTTTTGCAGTCTCTCAATGAAGTTATTTTTAGTTCATTTTTTTTAGTACCTATTTACTACGTTTCGTTTTGTAATATATGTATATACTGATTATGTATGTAAATAAAGTCAGCTATTCATAGAGTTTTAAAGAAAATAAAAAGTTCGAATTGGCCCGTATTTTGGAAAAATAATTATAGGATTATCTTCCAAAAGTAACGCCTTATAAATAGAAAGTTAATAAATTTCCACTAATAGTAGGAAGACAAAGATGGCGTAACATATTCACTGTCATCTTTTTGATGAGTTGATTGAGGTAGTGGAAGATAGGCGAAACGAGGTGATAGTAGTGGGAGCAAGGGCATCGTGTCACATGATGTCAAAGTGAATCTTGGATGAGTAGCAGTAGAACTAGACATGTTGACATTTCATACTAGAGATGACAAAATCCTTTACATATGAACTATCTAAGCCACCTGAGCCTCTATTGATTCTTGCTATTGAGCAATCATCTCCTGAGTGGCGACATCTCGCTATTAGGTTGTCATCATATATTGATAGCTCTCTTGTATGTATTGCTAGACATCCTCAGGTACTGGCGGTGACAAGTTTGGTGGGGCAGATCTAGTATTGGAAGCATACTTACTGAAGTTTGATGAGCTCAAACCAGATTGGGAAAATGCTTAAGATTGAGTATTCTGAATCTCAAGCATCTTATTCTGTAAAAAATATTAAAACTAGTATATATAAAAAATATAGGTTTTGATAAAACAATTTAATTAATAACATACATAATTGGCCTCGAACTATGTACTTGGTCATTCGATCTACTAAGTGAAGTAACAATTCCTGAAACTCTCAGCAACTGGTTGAAGCATGCTAACAGTAAGATTGCACTGTAAAAATATTTAAGGGAAGATAATTTATTATTGAAAGTTAATCTTTTAAAAATATAAAGTATTATAAGAAAAATTACAATTTTATTACCTTCTTATATTGTTTATGAACAATGGAAGCGGCTCTTTGTTTGCTCACTGCTAACTAGCACACCATGTTCGTAGCATTTCTTTCAAACATCGCCTGTACAAAAAAATTAATTATATTGTAATATTTTATTACTTAATAATAAATAAATAATTCATAACTACACACTAACTCTAAACTCTGGAAAGTCAAAAAGGTTGCAACAATATCCCCAAGTCAAGCCATCCATCTCATTAGGCACTTTAGAATGTACCGTCGTCAAGTCAAGAGCATTTTTATTGCCCCCAATTAGCCTAAAATGCTTATTAACCTCGGTCTTCTAGTTGCTATATATATCTGTTGCAGTCTAAGGATACCATCACTGACATTGTCAAATCGTTGTTGTCATTGTCTTGATCATTATACTCAAAAAATTCCTACAATTACACAAATTATCATTAAGTTATAAGTAAATACAAAATTCATAACATTAAATAAATATACTATTTTTTACCTCGACAAAAGGAATGAACTTCTATTTCTACTCAGCAAGAACTGACTTCCAATTTTCATACCAGGGATCTACATTCTATCAGACATGCACATCAATCAAATGGGGAAAGTATTTTTGATAATCGTTGATTGGGTGCCAAGTGTCTCTCACGTTGTCAAATTTGATTGGAAGAGGATTCCTTCCCTTTTCTTCAAATAGTTGATGTAGGTTCAATGACCTAGTATTCGACCTCATATTCCTCCTAATAGGATCTGCAAAATAAATAAACATATTCGCAAGCAGGAAAGGGTCCACAAATCCAAAGTAATGAAAAAGTAAAATTTAATATGTAATGAACAATACCTGACTTGCAGCACTGAGGGACTCTAGATTTTAGGACAATTGTTTAATATATACCAGTGAGCTTTCTTACGCAGGTGATCATCAAGATAGACAATATTTTTTTTACCAATTAGACTACAACATGATTGAAAAACTAACAAACTCGACTTCGGACCATTCTGAATAGGATCTTTGTTCCTTTCTAGCTGATTGAATTTAGTGTCAACTCCTTGCAAGTACATTGAGCAAAAAGTCAAGGCTTCATTAACAGCATAACATTTGGCAATTAAACTCTTTAGTCGTGCTCGATTTCTTGCTTAAATTTTTGACTTCTTTATATAATGCTCATAAGGATACATCCATCTATAAATGAACAGGCCCTCCAAGTAATGCCTCTTTTGGCAAATGAATCATCAAGTACACCTGACATAAAAAAAAGTAGCAAGAAAACTGCGCTCAAGCTTGCAAAGAATAAGAGTTATGTAACCTCAAATTTGTTCAAGTCTTTCACATTTAGAATCCTTATACCAATGAGCTAAAAAAGTTACACAACTTAGTTATTGTGGATGAGATGTCCTTATTCTCAAAAGGATGAGTTCCCTGTGCTAATAGATGTTGCATAATAATATGACAATCATGTAATTTCAACTTGGTAATTTTTGTATCATTTTTAGTTATACTGTATCAAAAATTACTTGCAAACATATCAAAAAACTTGACAAATATAATAAATTGACAAAATTTATATCAATTATCAATACTGAGAGTGTACTCTACGTGGGTATAATCAATTTGTTCCCTTCTTCGATGACAGTTAATTCTGATTTGATATTTAATCTTTTAAGCCACACCTTGCATTCACTGTGTCCTTAGATTTTTCTTCAATGCCTGACATTATACAAAGAACACTATCGTACATATTTTTATCAATATGTATAACAACAAGAACTTACCTTAGTTTTAATGATGACCAATACTCAAGCTCAAAAAATATACTCTTCTTTCTCTAGTTGAGAACTTTTTTGTCCTATTTTTATTTTATCTCATCATATTTTAGATGTTTTCCTAGCATATTAGGTCACAGATGACTGTGTTGTTGTAGAATATCTTTATTGAAAAATACCCTTCATGGATTTCTTTTCTCTACCTTCCCATCAAACAGTGAACTTTTCAAAATGTATGAGATTTTGGAAGGAAACATCTATGGCCCACATAACAAGTCTTTATTCTTAAATGCATTGACGGAGTATCTTCATTACATGTAGGACGTGCTTTGTACCCATGCCCACTCCATTTGAATAAACTACTACGAGCTAAAAAATCATTTACAATCAATATCAAACATTTTTATTATCAATGCCATCTCTCGTTTCAACTCCAACATGCCATAAATGCTTCAATTCTTCCACCCATAACCTTAGAAGTACATCAATGTACTTTCCAAAAGATTGCAATCTAGGAATGAAAAGGGACATCATAAAATACAACTCTTTCATCCATAGCCACGGAAGAAGGATGTAAGTAGTTGAAATAATTGGCCACATACTGTAAGACAAACCCGTGTTGCCAAATAGATTAAACCCATTAGTAGCCAATCCCAAACAGACATTTTGTGGTTCTAAAGCAAAATCTGGGTACTTCATATAAAAATCTTTCTATGTTTCACTGTCAATAGGATGTCTTAATACTCTTTCCTTGTTTGAACGAACCATAAAATGACACTTTATTTTTTTTTTTTTGCAGTATATCTGGACCCATATGGACACTTCAATTGTGGTGTTAAAGGAAAATACTATAATACTTTGTGAGGTATATTCCTCTCATTCGTATTTTTGTCTACCCATCGACTCATCCTACAAAAAGGATAATTCTCCATGTCACTATTCTCTTTCCAAAATAACGCACAGACATATTGGCATACATGAATAGACTCGTATCCCAAATCTAACTTAGATATCCACTTCTTTGCATCATAATACAATTGTGGTATCTTATTGTCAAATGGAAATATATCCTTCAATAATTTCAATAAACTATCAAATAACTTATTAGTCCACTTATACATTACTTTAAAATGCGTAAGTTTGATCAAAAAGTTCAAAGATGAGTAACTGGTGTATCTTAGATACAACTCAGCATCCACTTTAGAGAAGAATTTATCATATTGTTGGCTAGATATAGACAGTCTCATTGTCATATCATCTTGTATATCATATTCATTTTCACCATATTCTGCATTTTCTAGCCCAATAAAATTTTGAAATATGTCCATTATCTCATCTATCAGATCAATATTTTCTATGTGAACATTATTGTTGAGTTAGTATACGATGAATCAAATCCATTGTTTGTCAAATATGCTTCTAGCATTTTAGTAGTCTGATGCAACACATTCCGACAGATCAGATAAGGGCATTTAATTCTGGCTTGGTCATTGACATATTGTTCAGCACTTCAGTAAATACAATTGCACTATTCCAATATACATCACACCAATAATCTTTCAAATGTATCCAACTCTTGTCCACATGCATCCTCACTGTTATTATTCACAACAACTTAGTGTTCAAATAGAATATTTATAGATGACTATGCAAAATATGTCCTAAATCAACCTTATCACTCTATTTCCAAAACATAAGGTCGTATCTCATTTAGAATTACTTTATTATGTGGTACATCATTCACGTAAATATTATTATGTTTACTCCAAAATTCAAGCAATATCTCCAAATAGCTCTCCTAAGTATACTACATATATATACACAACTAGAGATGACAAGGAGATACCACTAGAATTTCGACTAAAGAATAATATTTATAAGTAAACGACAATACATAACATATAATTCCAAACTGTCCAAATGGGACAGTTCAAGAATCAATATCGAGATGCATATTCTCTTATCAACTCCTGAACGGGTCTAAGATAATTTCGTTTGAGACTAAAATAATGCATGCATATAGTAAAATCACTATGTCTACAAATGTACACTTTATGACAGTGACTATAACCTTTATCGTCAAATGTCAACAAGTTTGGAATAGTCTTGATCATCACAATTGTCTAACTTTGAGTGTGATGGTCAAGAATATCCCAAACACGTGTATAAGTAGTGACCATTCTAGTGTTCATGATTGAATGAGGTATTTCTTAGTATTTTTTTAATTGTATGAGTATTTCTGTAACTATAAGGGTATTTTATTATTTTAGTGGAATTTTGAGTATTTTAAGAATTAAATGAGTATTTTTGGAAATTTTTTAATTGTATGAGTATTGTCGTTATTATAGGGATATTTTCGGTATTTTATTATTATATGGCCATTTATGGTATTTTGTGAATTAAATGGGTATTTTTGGGTTTTTTTTAATTGTATGAGTATTTCAGATAATATAAGGGTATTTTGGGCTTTTTATTATTCTAGGGACATTTTCGATATTTTGTGAATTAAATGGATATTTTTGGGAATTTTGTTAAAATAACCTATTTTTTGGGAAAAATTAGTTGTAGGGGTATTTTAGGTATTTTGTAAATTCATTTTTTTTGTTTATTTTGCTAAAATAACCTACTTTTTGTAATTAATTATTTGTAATGGTATTTTGGATATAATTATAATTGTAGGCACATTTCGGGTATTATATTAATTATAGGAGTATTACTATCCTGTTATTTTATCTATTGACTATCCTTTTATTTTCTTTATTTACATTAATTGTATTTTTATTTTTTTTGTCCTTTTTTCTTATTATTTTAATTTGATTATAACTACATAATTACAAAAAAGTTTCTAAACAATTTACTCTAAAAATTATTAATTAAATATTTATTTATTAATGAAAATTAATTACTTTAAATTACTTCAAAATAATCATTTAAAAAAAATCTTATTCAATTAAATATTTTATTCATTTAACAAATTAATTCATTATTATTCATTTCATTTATTAATTCTAATAAAATAAAATTCTAACCTAAAAACTTTCTAATTCATAAACTAAAATTAAAAAAAAATACTAAAAAAAATCAAAATTTAACATCAAAAAAATCGAACTAAATAATTTTTCATACTCAATCCACATCTTCAAAACATAAATATCCGCTAATAACTCATCAAATCCAATAGCTCATAATCTGTTAAAAATTCATATCTAATATCAAAAAATTCATTAAATATTCATATTCCTAATAATATAATAAAAAAATCTAAAACTAAAAAAAAAACTATACCAATATTTATTTTAATTAAGACTAAAACAAAACTAAAATATCAACACATAATCATATATATGTATATATATCTCATATTCAAATTTATCTAATATTACAACATATATTTTGAATTATTAAAACAAAAAATTAAACCATAAAGTAATCTAAAACGAACCTATTAACCTCCAAGGAGAGGTGGATTTTTTTATAAAATCCAAAAAAAACTGAGGAAATAAGAGGAAATAAGTAGAATCACACTGAGAGAGAGAGAGAGTGAGTGATAAAAAACTGAGGAAAAAAAGATCGGTTTCTAGGGTATAGAAACCAATCATCTAAAGTGGCAACTAGTATGTTCACTTTAGTCGAGATGTCACCGCTTTAAATGAAACATACTATTTCATTTAAACCCAAAAAAATTTATGGCAGTCAATTTGACCAGCTAAATTTTCATAAAATATATAAAACAACGATAATTATCACCATTTTAAAGTTTGAAAACTTAAAGTGGCAATACGTGTCGCCACTTTAAATATCTTAATCTAAAGCAGGGACATTTGTTGTCACTTTTAACCAAATTTTTGTCCCTATTTTTATATGTTTCATATTAATTATTTTAATTTATCAATAATAAATCAGTCTAAAGTGGCAAAAATAGTTGCTACTTTAGAAAAATAATTTTACCCAATCTAGCACTAGTTGGTGCATTTTTTTAAAGTAGCGACGCTTATCTAAAACAATGACAATAATTAGATTTAATGCTCTGCAGAGAAATTTTGAGAGAGAAATGAAAATATGATTTTACTGCCCAATGAATTTATTTAGATGTAATTCAAAAACCAAAAAACATGATTCTTTTCTCTTTTAATTTTTATATTTTGTTTTAATGAAATCTCGTTAGCTACTAAAAAAATCAAATGGAAGCAAACTTTTAGCAAAGACATAAGTATAAATCTTTTAGCAAAGACATAAGTATAAATGTAAGTAGATAAATAATGCAAGTATTAAGTCATAGTCTAATATTAAGAGTATTACCAAAAAAAAAAACATATTCTAAATTGTATCACTGAATCCTTGTTGTAATATTTTTCCTAAAATACAGGTATGAGCGTGGCAACTAAAGGTTGAGCTTGGTAACCCTTTTGTTAGGAATGCTATAGCTATATTCAAATAAAAGCCTATTTTGTTGTAGCCCTCTCGGTTTTTCAAAATAGATTGACATTATTCTTGGCTCACATTTAGTCAAAATTAACTAAAATAATCTAACTACTTCATTAATCCTAGGATGAAACACCATTTTTTTAATAAATAATTTAATCTATTTTTTAAAATAGAATTATTGTCACGACAAGAAATTCAAAGTTATGACTTTTAATAATTTCAAGTGAAAATAAAATAAAATTTTAATATTTCGAAATTCAGAAGAAATCAAATATCAGATATTTTCGTTTTGATCCTCAAATCATTATAAATTCCATAATCATTAAAAACTCTTATAAGTTTTATTTACTTAAGAAAAATATACATTAAAGTTTAAGTATATTTCTGGCTATCTTATTTAGAAACTTATTAAGAAATCATACATTAAGGTAAATTTGAGATTGATTGAAACTTTTATTCCAAAGTCCAAATTAAATAAGTTACATAAAATTAACAGTAATTTTAAGCACTTAATTTAGCAACAAAATCATCATTATACATCTACTTAATAAACTAGACTTGGCTAAACAATTGAAGAAGGGAAAAAAATTAACAAGTAATATAAACAAGCCTGCAAGCGTAAGCTATATAACTTGTATAACCATCAAAATGACTACCTCAAATAGTCATACACCTAAAAGCAGGAGATGTAAGGGGGTAAACATTCATATACTCAGCATAAATTTAATTACTCTTTTTGAATGGATGCAAATTTACCAAAACTTCCATGGTTAATCCCTTTTCTAAAATCTATTTATAAACCAAGTTCATAAAACAATTATATCCATAATAATCACATATTCAAAACCAAAACCAAATCTACATAATTGTGCATATCATACATCAATAAGATATAAGAGTGACCTCCTACCCTCCCATTACGGCTCTGTAATATCTCCATAGCAGAGGTACCTAGTGTGGGGCCCATTCCTGAACCTTGCACCACGAGAAGGGCCACGCGGATCGCGCGTGATCTCGCCATCGGCCTTTGGGTCTTCCGAATTTAAGGCAAAATTCACCACTGATCCCAAACACTTCAGCCAGTCAGACCCCAACCACGACAGCTGGCGGTCTGAGGCCCCAAGGGTCTGCTGTCTAGGAACAGCGACCCTTACCTCAACAGTCGTAGGGGTCAGAAGCCCCAAAGGTCTTCAGACTGGATGCGATGGAAAGCAGCCCCACGGCTCCAGACCCGGACAGAGCATATAATGCGTTTCTGGGTAGGTGCGCGCGCAGGGACAAGCCGTCCTGACAGAACGGCGATTTGCCCAAATCTTGCTCCTGACAGATTGAAGCTGTAGGAGGCGGCGAAAATCAGGCCACGGTAGCACAGAAGAGGTCACAGAAATCTCGGCCCGTCACGGTTAAAAAAGATCTTGAGGTGAAAGGTACTCATTCCTTTTTAAAAAACAGAGAGAACCAGGTAATTCACTATCCGAGAACTACATATATTGAAGCTATGTGTTCCTAAGAAAGGAGGTTCGCACAAAAAACTTGTAAACATAAAACAGTCAGAGAGCAAAAGAAAAAAGAAAACACAACAAAGAGATAGATATTGAGACTGATATATTTTTCTCCTTGCTACCAAAACGCAAAGAAAAACCACTGACTTAAGCATCGGAAAGTCTTTGCAGGTAGCCACCCCCACCTCTCCGATCTTGCTAGGAGTTCAGAGAGTTTTGAGACAGCAAGGACACGTGAACAGTTGGAGAATCCAGCATCAGTAGTTCAAGACACGTGGACGACTGGTGAGAAACCGCTCCAACACCTAGTATCCTAACACTGCCTGAAACTGTATCTATAAAAAAACTAAGTAGGGTTCTAGGTCTTTCACCTACCACTGCATCATTGCCAACGATCTAAACTACCATGGTGTAATAATCGAACTCGAGTGTGTGATCCTATCGTATGTACAATATGTAATATGATATATAATAATCATGCAAAATATAATCAAATAATGCTTTAAAATCCCACTTAGTATTATTCTGGGATTTATTATAACATGGGTAATACATCGTTGTATTACCCTATAATCATAATTTTTAAAAAAATATATAAAAAATAAATACAGTCGAATCCCAATATAATTTAATGTGTTTTCATTATTTATTAAACCATTAAGTAAGCCACAATTTTTCATAAATCAATTTTAATGTAATTATAAAATCAAAATATATATAAAACCAGGTAATTAAACCTCTCTCTCGATATCATAGCTATACCAAACTAATAGCACTTGAAGAAACTCTCGTTGGTCACTTGGGGTTTCTCGGACGGTCGTTTCACCAATCTCGTAAGCTAACTTTAAACAGTGATTTTCCATCGGAGCTTTAAAATGAGAAACAGATGTCACCATTGAGATCTTAACGCCCAAAATAGTTAGGTTAGATATATAATTTGTCAAATTTGGATTCCGGGATAAGACTCGACCCATGATATGTAAAACGATACTATCCACGAGGCTTATGCCTCGATACTCGTATCATTTCGAACTATAATGATATTTTATATCAAAGTTTGTCTCTCGGCTTCACTGAGTCCGAATTCAAAATCAGAATTCAAATTCGAGGTCTCGAACCTCAAACTGACTTTAAATCCGAGAATTACAAAAGTATCACTTTTTGGAATATATTTGAAAAATATCCACTTTTTCAATTCAAATTCTTACACGTTTCTAGATATTCATATTTGTTCTTGTTTTGGACTCCTCCTTGATGTCATGAAACTTAATTTTTTTGAGAAAATAATTATAAAAATATCACTTTTAAAAAATATTTAGAAAAATACCACATTTCTATTAAAAATTTTATCATTTCCAAATTTCATTCCATCACAAAACTACAGTATTTATTCATGTTCCATCACAAAGAATTATTGTTCTAAAAATAATTTCAAGAATACCAATTTTCTAAGGAATATTTAGAAAATATCTTTTTTCAGCCAATGCCTATTCTCAAAGTAAACTTTTGGCCCAATTTTGATTCATTTACAAAAATACCACTTTTAGAAATATTTAAATAAATATCACTTTTTCAATTTGGAAAATAATCCGTCTCTAGATTTGGATTAAACATACTATAATCATATTCATTAATGGGTTAAGTTGCACTTTCATCTCATATAATTTTCACAGTTAAAATAATTACTTCATGAAAATAATTACAAAATTCCATTATTTCAATTTCAAAAACGGCCGAAAGCTTGCAAAGCTCACCAGAATCAGGTCGAGCCAAATTGACAGAAACTACCCACGAAATTCAATCGGCGACCTCGGAACAGGGTGGTATATGCCAGCGGTGAACCGAAAGGTGTTTGACGGTGGCTGTTTGGCCAGGAAGTAGCCGCGACTGGCATCGTTTTCGTGAGCCTCAAGATCCATCAACGAGTAGCACAAGGTGACAGGAACGGCTGGGTTTGGTTCGTCGACGACCACGGAAGGACGCAGATAGGTGTGTCAGAGGTGGTTCGTGGTTGTCGTCGATTTGGTTTTGTTGGAGAGGGACTCAAATTCCTTAATTAGTTTTAAGGGTTTGGGCATTAAATTGGAGAGATTTCAGGGATTTATGGGCAACTGGTTAAGTTAATGGGGCACGTGTCAACTTTCTATTGACTAAGTACTATTTTACAAATTCTAATTTTGCCCACGTTTCAAAATTTCTTACAATTACGCCCATGAAAATTTTTGTTTTAGCCTCAAATTCAAAACTTTCTTACATATTCTTCTAAATGAACCTATACTTAATAACGTCCAGTAATTCAAATTTTTATATTGACTAATTATTTTTTTTAATAAATTGGTTAAAGACCAAAATATCCTTACAAATTTAAGGGGTTTTACAATAATTATTTTACATTTGATCTTTCATTAGAGATTTAATTGATAATTTGACTATATCACCAATGAAACTTTTGTCATTTCTAGATAAAAAAATTAACAAAAATCAACAAACTTTTTGTCAAAAATTATATTTTAGCCAACTTTAAAAGATAAATTCTTAGAGCAAAATGACCAAATTTTTGTCCAATATTAATTTTTTTTTCCAAAATAGTGTAACAAAATTGACCATTGTATATATTAAGAGTAAAATATGATATAATTAATAGATATGCCAAATAAAAAAATACTTAGTACATAAACTAAAAGTGGTATATAAATAGATATACCAAGTGTAAAAATACATATTTAGTCATTTAGCTATTGAAAGAAAAAACCAGATTGTAAATAAAGGGCACACACTCTAGTTTCCTAAAAGCTAGCTAATGGGATAGATTTTGTATTTATGAAAATACACGATGTAAACTAGTATTTTCTAAGTCACATGATAGGTTTTTAAAAATGTTTTAAAAAACAAATAATTTACAAAAGATCAGGGAAAAGAAAAAATCAATTTCGCTTACTATATCAAGTCTAAAGCTAGTTGTCTAATAAATTCGGATTACTATTCAACAAAGGTGGATTAATATTTAGTTGCATACGAGTGCGTGCAATTGTTCAAGTCATAATAGTTTTTCGTTTTTTGTTTTGAAAAACAAGTCGTCGTACTAGTTATAGTGAATATTCGATACAATAAATGTAAATAAGTAAAAGGAACGGAAATGTGGTAGTATATTAGATACCAGAGCAAAGAATAATAGACAATCACTTAGATTCTTTCCGAAAGTTTTCTTCTTGTTATAGTTTTATTCTTGAAAACAAGTCCATCAACCACTATTTTCACGTCACGTGCACTAAAACTCCATGACCTATTTTGTTAACAACAAAGGAATGTTTGGCACAATATTCATTTCAAACATTATTTCTCATAAACATATTCATCAACAATTTTTTCCATGTTACGTGCATTGATTCCATGGACTTTTTTTTTTTTAAAAGGCAAAAATATGTTGTTTTTTTCTCAGAAATAATATTAGGCAAAGAATATTCAATTCAAAATCTTTGAATGTGGGTATGACAAAATGGTCATGCCATTTATTTCCAAGAGACGTACATTGATTCGTCATTTTATAAGGATGAAGATCACCTTTCCTAATTGCTATATTGCAAATCAGCCGTAGCATTCTTTCGAGAAATTCTGTTATCTCCTTCTCTGTCTAAATTTAAGTGGCCCATTCATCCTTTGCACTAGAAAATCTCATAGTCGATCCTTGGAAAGAGTAAAAAATTGGCAGTTGGTAGTACTTTTAAAATCTAATTTTTTATGAAAAATCTACCTAACAGTTTTTCAATAAAATAACCCATCAGAAAACATAATCTGATAAACCTCACAACATATTAGAATCATGTATCAAATTCATACACGAACAAATGTATGACTCCAATCTATTTATGATCTTTTGAATTATTCTTGTATATAGTCACATAAAAGTGTGGTCTCTTAATATTACATTTTGGGAAATCTCAAGTTAATAACTGTATTAAAATTCTCCAAATAAATCTAAGATTAAAATATGATTGTTTACTTATTGTGAGAACTTTTCTTTCTTAAAAAATCTGACAGAATTGTCTATAATTTTCATCTCTAATTTCTAGGTATCTAGAGTCTCCTTATATAAGAAAAAGAGAACAAGATACAAATGGGTAATTATCAAGTTTTGTCACATGCCACACCATGACTATTGGCATGTGGCTCCTTATTCAGTGGCCAAATAGGGTTAGCGACAGGAATTTCCCTTTTTGGGAATTCTTATTACATGTTTCCACCTCTTGTAATATTTAACTATACTCAGTTACCATTGAGTTGACACTTGTCATGTTTTCTAGTAATTACAAAATCTAAAACAAGATATCAATATCACTAAGTGCTACATACTTAGGCCTAGTCACTAAGCCAGTCATCGTTGTTAGTTAGAATATGCAACTATAAATTCACACACTTTCGTACAAGTACATAGAGTCACAAGTAATATAGATTTAGGAGTTAGAGCATGGAATCTACAAGGATTATTTACTAAGTCTAAGCTAAGTATTAATATTGGTCAATTCTAACTTTATCCAAATAATAAATATAGATTTTAGAGAAATAAAATAAAGAAAACTAAACTATCATGCAAATGAATACAAGATAAATTAATAAGAAAAATGTCTAACTTTACTAATTCTATAACCATTCTCTTGTCATCTTATTTCACAATTTCTCTCTTAAATTAATTTTTTCATTAGAGTTGTCAATTGAGAATCTAATAAAACCAAAGAGCCTCTTTTAAGTGTAAATGGAATTTACCTAGACAAGGTAACACATTACCTTGTATAGGAATTGAACTAGGTGCATTAAGATTAAGATCTCAAAAATAGTTGTACAAGTCATATAGGTATATTCCTACCCTATGCAAACTTCCGCCATACTAGATAATCTTATGTTATTTTAACTAAGTTCAAATTTCTATTCCCTCTTCCAAGCTCATAGAAATTTTACTCAACAATCTATTTAGTGATCAATTAAATAGAAGTAATATAATTATGATAAAACAAACAAGTCAATAATAGATTTTATTAATGAAAGAAGAGAGATAAGCAAACAAAAGATACTAGATTGGTTCAGATAGTAAAACTAGACAAAAAAAGAATTTAGTTCATAGTATAAATAGAGAACAATAACATTTGAATATAATAAATTCAAGAAATATAAAATATTAAAGTGAAAAGAGTTTTAGAATTCTCTCTCTTTGAAGAGTTTGAATGTATTCATAGAGGTTGTCAATCTCCTCCTTCAAACTTGTTTCTTACTCTTTTGAGTCATTCTTCAAACATTTGTTCTCGATAATATCACTCTAAATATGAAAAATACAATGAAAAACTAACAAGAAATTGAAGAGAAAAGGTAAGAATAAACTATGGTGTTGATGTTGTGGAAGAAATCAAGAAATAGAGTTGGTTGGAGTATGTCTTCATCTTCTTTTTCCTCTTCTTCTTCTCCTTCCATGGCTACCTTCATCTCTTTCTCTCTATTCCAATATACCTTTTTCAACTCAAAAGATAGGATTCTAAAGAAGTGTATGGCTCTTATATACTTAAGGAAAGCTGAATCTAGACTCTTCAATCGTGAAAAAATTGATCTCGACTTTCAAGTATTGACCTAGGATATTGGCAGTGGTATCGGGGTACCAAAATTTTCTAAGAGTTAGCACTGTAGCACCACTTTTGACGCCTACTAGTTTGCTACTGTGGCTTCCCGGATGCGCCATTTTTTTTAATCTCCGATTGACCTCATTTTCATTGTGTTATAACCATATCAGATTTAATGATCACACAGATTTAGAAAACCCATTTGTAAGGTACAAATTCACCTTAATTCACATCAAACACCCATATTTCATTCTTCTATATATACAAATAAGCAAAACGACAAGAAAAATAATTAAAATAACTTAATTTGAATAAAAGCATAGCAAAACTTAAGGAAAATTATAACTAGATAACTCTATTTTTATGGAGTTTATAGATGTGCAGTCCAAACTTTCTTCTCCAATTTAACTTACTTAAATCAGTTCATCCAATAAACAATATACAATTGACAAAATCTAGGCCGAGGTTGTTATGGAACATGTACAATAGGCTCCAAATAATTAATAGGCATATTATATTAATTATTGAATTTTAGATCCATTTCATTAAAAGATTGAAATCACATTTTAATTGTCTATGAATACTTTTGGATAATTTTTTATGTAACAATAATTCTTTACCAATTACCTCTTTGTATAATATTATAAAAACATAATCATATATTTCTTAGTTCTTATTGATTTCTCTAATGATCATTAGTCAACATCTTACTGACTAAATCAGTATTGAAATGCTTAGACCTAATGTTAACTCCATAGAATTGGAGTTATGTATTGCTGATGTACTTTAAGTTTTGCTACATTCTTATTTATATTGAGTTGTTTCAATATTATTTTTCTTGTTTTTTTGATGTTTTATTTGTTGATGTTGACAAGAGAATGACATAAAAGAGTTTTGCAAAATGAGACGAATTTTTATCTCACAAATGGGTCTTTCAAACCATTAAAGTTGAAGTTGAATCTGATACGATCGTAACGCAACAAAAAATATGGCAAATTGGAGCTTAAACGAAGAAATGGTGCACCCGTGAAGCTTAGGTGCCAAACCAATAGATATATGGTGCCGCAGCACCAACTCGCTAGAAGTTTTGGCACCATAACACTAAAAATGGTGCCGCGAAGCTACCTCCTGCATCATAGGTTTCCGAGATTAACTTTTTAACGATCCAAAGGTCCAAATTCAACCTGTCTTAAGTTTTCACGAGACACCTTTTTAAAATCATATCTTTGGAGTTAAAAGAGGCATATTAGGATAGAGAGAAAGAGAGAGCGGCAGCCATAGAAGAAGAGGAAAAAGAAGATGAATACATGCTCACCTACTCCATTTTTTCATTTTCTCGTAAATATCAACATCATAGTTTGTTCTTAGATTTTTCTCTTTATTTCTTCAGAGTTTTTCATTGTATTTTTCATATTTGAGTTTGAGGAGTGATATTATTGAGAGCAAATCTTTCAAGGAGGATTCAAGAGAGTAAAAATCAAGTTTGTAGGAGGAGATTGATAACCTCTATAAACATCTTGATGCTCTCATATATATACAATTTTTTTATGCCTTTCCATCTTAATTTGTGCTTGATTGTTATTTTTCTAAAAATATTTATATTAATTTGGAGTATTTTATTAAGTAAATAGGTTAAGAAATGTTGATAGAAAAGAAAGCTAAAAGTGGCATTTTCAGAAACAACTAGAAAAAGATGATATGAGAAAGTTCAACAGCCAATTTATTAAATCGAATTACAGGCGTAATCCACTTGGCCCATTTGACTATAGCTAGGCCCAATTGAAGAACAGAATCTCCGACTTTCATGTTTCATTAAGATTAAAGAGACTTTTATGTATATCGTTAAGGAAAGGAAACGTGATAATTGGGAAGTGGCAGTATCATTATCTAAGATTCAAATAAAAATATAATAATGAAAAAATGAAAGAGGAAACGATAATCTTTTCAAGTCGGCGGGGTTCTTTGCTTTTACATAAGGACGACTGTTCTATAGATATGGGCAACGAGAGGATGAAAGGGAGGAGCCGAGGGGAGAAAAATAGAGCTTCGGCATAGAGACAGGCAGAGAGAGATCAAAATAGAAAGAGTAATTGAAGGCCAAATCCGAAGAAGAGCCTTGCAAGTGTTCTCAATCAAGTTTTGTTTAACTCTGGTTGGTTTAGTTTTTATTTTCAGTTTTAATTATGTTACAAATTTTTATTCTTAGTTTTGTTATTTTAATTATAAACTAGATTTTGTTTTAGAATGTCAAAGGATTCTGACCATGAATCTTAATTTTTTTTGTTTTTTTTAATTTTTTTATATTATAAGTGTTTATTCTATTTGTGCATTATGCTTTTGATTGATCTGGTCACTTAGTTAATTGATGAGGAATTTTTAGACTAAATTGGAAGAGGAGGTTTCTATAAATAGAATAACATCAATTGTGTGGGATAGGAATATATTCATAGGTTTATGCAATTTTAATAAAAATCATGGAATGTTATAAATCTTTTGCTTAATTTAATTTGCATCGGAATACAGTAAATTATTAAATGAAGATATTATTATTAAGTCTTGGAAAAGAATAGTAATATACATTAAGATATTCTAATTAGCATTTGGGTAACTTAATTGAAATAGCGAGAAACAATAGAAAATTAAAATGATTGGAAAGCTGAAGTTGGTGTCCTAGGTTGTTTTGCATTAGTATTTTCTTTATTTATTTATTTGCTTATATATTTTGTTTTTATTTTTTTATTATTTTATTTTTTTAGTCTTAGTATTAGTATTTTATTTTAATTTCTTTATTTTTGAATTTTAATTTATTGGATAAAATTAAGGTTAATCTAATTTTAGTAATTAGTAGGAAATTTTAATTAATCAATTTCTGAGGGAACGAAACTTTTGCTTATTATTATATTACTTGTTCGCGATATTTTGAACTTGTAATTATTTTCACAACAAATCTTCAAGCTCTTTAAAAAAGGGGAATTCTAAAACTCTTTTCTCTTTGATATTTTGTATTTCTTAAATTCATTGTATTAAAGTTTTACTGTTCACAATTTATACCATGAACTAAATTTTTTTTGTCTAGTTTTACTAGTGAACTAAACTTGAATCTTTTCTTTGTTTATTTCTCTCCTCTCTCATTAATCAAATCTATTGTTGAATTATTTGTTTTACCTTATACTTATTTCTTATATTTAATTGATCACTAAATAGATTGTTAAGTGAAACTTTTATGAACTTGGGAAGGGGAATTTAGGTTTGGACATAGGTAGAATAACATAAGATTAACTAATGTAGGGTGAGTTTGCATAGAATAGGAATATACCTATGTGACTTATGCAACCTTTGTCTGAAAATAACTAAACTTAATAAATTTAGTCAATTTACGTTAAGAGTAACATAATAGCTTGTCTAGGTATTTTTACTTATGTCTTGGAAAAGAGTTTGTGAATATATTTGAATTCTCGATTAATAACTCTATTGGATTAATTAATGTAAGAGGAAAATTAGGAGATTGTGTGTCTAAAAGATGGTTCAGAAATTAGTAAACTTAGAGATATTTCTTATTACTTTCTTTCATTCATTTTACAAGCTAGTTTAATTATTTTGTTTTATTTCTCTAAAATCTATATTTCATTTGTTTGGATAAAGTTAGGATTGATCAAATTTAATACTTAGCTTAAACTTAGTAATCAATCCTCGTGAGTTCGACACTCGAACTCCTAAATCTATATTGCATTTGACTATGTATGCTTACATAGGAGTGTGTGAATTTATAGTTGCACATTCCAACCCGTTGTCCCAAGAACAACTAGCCCAAGAGGGGGGTGAATTGGGTTTTTAAGACTTTTACAAACTTTTCGAATTAAGTAATAAGATTGAGCAAAAAATGAATGGAGCAAGTAAAAATAGCAAATAAATAAGCACAATATCAAAGTAAATTAATTAAAGAGATAGGAATAGAGAGATTGCAAATGCTATTTTTACGAGGTTCGACAAACACAACGGTTTGCCTACATCCCTGGTTCTCCGCAACTTGCATAGAGCTTTCCACTATAGGATCAAGATTATGGGCTTGACTGACCCCTTATACAACTGGAGTAATTTTTTCTTAGGAACACTCACGCCTTTACAATAGTCTTGAATCTGGCTCTATTATGCCTAACCACGGATTATTTATAATCTGGTATTAACCTCACCAATACCGGGTTATTTATAACTCTGGTGCCAACCTCACCTCTCAATAATATTTTTATGAAAATACAAGTAAATACTTACTCAAAGAAATAATACAAGATAAGTTTAGGTGATTGAGAACAATGCACAAATAATGATCTAGAAATGGCTCAAATAGATTTGAAAGTTAAAATAGGGTAAAAGAGATCTTTTTACACTTAGAAACTGATTGGGTATCAATGTAGATTTGTATTCTCTAGTTCTAAGTCATCAAACTTAGCTCTATTTAAAGGCATCTTCAAAAACTAGTTGTTCTCGACCGTTGGTAACTTGCTGGAAAAATTTTGCTCGACCCGAAATAATTTTGGTCGACCTAACTAGTCGTTAGAGTCTGATGTGCCAGTTTAGCTCCAATGATCATTTTTTGCCTTTATTTTGGTCAACAAAGCCTGTCGACCAAAATTAGTCAGAAACTAATTTTTTGGTTTCTTTGGACTAATTTAGTCATTCTTAAAATTTTCTTTTTCAAATCATTTTTAATATTAAGAAAATATCCTTTTGAGAATATTTGGGCTACATTAGAAATGATATTTATTTTCAAACAATCAATGGAATTAAAGTTTAGCTAATTCTTTGAAGATTTGTTTGAAAAATTATTTGAAAGATTTTTAAGCCATATCAAAGAGAATATTTTGTTCAATACAATAAATCAAGTACAAGACTAGGAAATAAATTTTAATCTATTTAGACTTAGTCTTGAATCTTGATTCTTCACTTTCATCTTCAACCTTCGAGATTTTTCAATGATGCTCTATTCTTGAGGACTTCATTTATTGAGTTTTATCAATTTCTTTTTTAACTTCAGAAGTACAAACTCAAGCCAGCTTTTAGTAACTAAATCACATGTGTATTATTATTAAAATAAGATAAGATTGAAAGCCACATAGGTCAACAATCTCCTCCTTTTTGATGATGGCAAACATTGATTTTTGAGGTAAAAATAATGATACAACTTAATTAGCATACATGACCTTACCATTATTTTTAGAAACTCTCCCTCAACATATACATGGAAATTTGAAAAGAAACAATTCTCTTCCTTTTTAACTTAATTTATGCATACATTAAGTAACAAAAATCATGAATATTTCTCCCTTTTTGAAATCAGCAATAAGAATTCAAAGCACCAAGAGAAACCATGCATAAACATAGTAAGAATAATAGGTCACAAAAGATGGGCATTGGTCTCACACAAGATTCCATCATCCATAATAAGATGACATACAAAAAGAGTTCAAAAGATTCAAAAATAACATGCTAACACATCATAAAGATTAACACATCATAAAAGAATATGCAAAGCATAAGTAAATAAGCATGAGAGGAAGACTCTAGGATGGAGGAGGATTTTATCCTTGACGTATGTAGTTCCACATTTCTTGATGGTGCTCAAAGAACCGATCAATTTATGCTTGTTGAGAGTCTTGAAGAGCTTGAATTTGCCTTCCATGTCCTTCGTCGAATGCATTAAAGTCCACGACAAGAGTCTCTAAGCGTGCATTCATAAGTTGAAATGCTTCTTCAAAGTTAAAAGTGGGAGGAGTTGCATGAGTCTCAATGGGTACACTTGGATCACCGGGCTTTTCAGACCCCTTGTATGACCAAGTACCGTTGGTCTAATTAAAGAACTAATGCACGTTCTCGACAACAATTCTATCATAAGGAGACATTGGTTTTTCCTTGACAGACTCATCATGAAGAGGAATTTCAAAATGATCAAAGATTCGAGTAAACACCATTCCATAAGGAAGACACCCTGTCTTCTTAGAACCAGCTTCCCTTATTTGGGTCATAAGGATATGTCCAAAATTTATACCTTTCCCCATGAGTATAGAGTTAATCAAGAAAATATTAAGAGGATGGACTATCTCTCTATGGCCAGTACGAGGAAGAATGTTGTAGGTGATATAGTGGTGAAGGAGTCTACTATGAACATTCAAATGATTAGCAGTACAATTTGGATAATAATTGCCATTCCTAGTCAGATTCTTCAAAGTTGTCACCGTATCAAAATCTCCCATAGATAAATTGGACAACCACCTTCATTGGGTATTTTTAGAATAACACAAAGATCACTCACATTCATATCAATAACCTTCCCTTTAAGAGTATAAGTGATTCCATGAACTTCACTCTTTAGGTTCATAGTAGCATAAAAACCTTTCACTAACCTAGGGTAAGTAAATCCATTAATGAAACCCAACTGATCCTATGAAATATATGTCTTCAACCTACCAGTTTTTCCATAGCTACCCAATCCACACTTCTTTAACTCATAAAGCCCTATTAGTAAAATTATTTTGGAAATCGTCTCTAATTCTAGGATTAGTGAAAAGAGGAGTGTCAAACCTTGATTTTGATCACCTTTCTTCTTGTTCTTCGATGACATTCTTCCCTGACCTCTTGTTGGCACGAGCTTTGAATGGCATGATGACTTATTCAAGGATTTGAGCAAGAGAGAGATAGAATAGGCAGATTGATCACAAAATTGGAAGGAGTAGATACGGTTTAGTGAGAGAAAAGATGAAATTTTGAAAAAATTGGAGTAAAACCTCATAGAAATCAAGATTAAAAGCAAACGGGATAATGGTTTAGGGTTTTCATTCAGGGGATAAGAGTTTCGAGTAACAGAGATGAGAGAAAAACATAGAAAAGACCATAAAAAAACTATCCCGAGTCGGGCTTAGAAAACTGGTGAGGAACAGTTTTGGTTGAACAAATTTAATTTTGGTCGACCAAAATCTGAAAATCAGCAAAACAGCACAGTTTCACATGTCTAAAGCAACCATCAATTTTCTAAGCCCAAATTATCACGCAAATAAAGTGAGATGAGACAAAAATTAAAAAAAAAGAGCAAGAGAAATCATGACAATGTATAATCAAGAAATTTCATCAAAATCAAGCATGCTAAGTTCTCCTCTTATCATACAAAATCGTTCTTCACCAAGTGGTTTTGTAAAAATGTCCTCTAATTGTTTTTAAGTGGAGATAAATTCAAGGAAAACATCACCTATTTGCATGTGATGACGAAGGAAATGGTATCTTATATCAATGTGCTTAGCTTGTGAATGCAAAATAAAATTTTTAGATAAGCTGATAGTACTACTGTTATCACATTATGTGCAAATTTCATACCAAAATCTAAAAGTGTTTGTTTCATCCAAAGAATTTGTGCACAATAACTAGCCATGGATATATACTCTGCTTCGGTGGTGGAAAGTGCAACTTAATTTTGTTTCTTACTAAACCAAGAAACTAGTGAGTATCCCAAAAAGTGATAAGTACCACTTGTGCTCTTTTGATCTGTTTTGCACTCGACCAAATCCGCACCCAAATAACTTGAGATATCAAAGTGTGTGCCTTTAGGATACCATAATCCTATATTCATAGTGCTATGCAAATATTTTAAAATACATTTAACCGCATTAACATGGGATTCTTTAAGATTAGATTGATATCTAGCACATAGACAAACACTAAACATAATATCCAGTCTACTACCGATAAGATAAAGTAAGGATCCGATCATACCTCGATATTTAGTAATATCTACCACTTAATAGCTTTCATCTTTGTCAAGCTTGATTGATGAGCTCATTGGTTTTGAATGTTCAAGTTTAAACTTCTTGAGTAGCTTTTTGACGTACTTTGCTTGATTGATGAAGATTCCTTCTTTAGATTGTTTTATTTGAAGCCCAAGGAAGAAGTTCAATTCTCCCATCATACTCATCTCAAATTCACTATACATACATTTAGAGAATTCTTCACAGAGATAAACATTAGTGGCTCCAAATATAATATCATCAATATAGATTTGCACAATTATCATGTCCACCCCTTTCTTCTTAAAAAAAACAGAAGTATACACTTTTCCCATTGAAAACTTATTTGAGATCAAAAAGTTTTTTAATCTATCATACCAAGCTGTAAGAGCTTGTTTTAGACCATATAAAGACTTTTTTAATTTATAAACATGATCCTCATACTTATGATTTTGAAAACCGGCGGGTTGGGCTACATAAACTTCTTCTAAAATGTATCCATTTAAACATGCGCTTTTAACATCCATTTGGTAAAGAATAAAACTTTAATGGCATGCAAATACTAAGAGCATTCTTGTGGCGCCCAAGATTCTCACATGCATATTAAGCCAATAATAAATATGTTCTAATTGTATATTAGGCATCTAGAAGTCGTTAATTCTAGTTTTGTAGTAACATACTCATTCACTATGTTATGTGCATTTACATACATGTTATTACACTAATGATTGTCGAAGTGTCTCAATGTAATGTAAAGGATTCAATACCCTCAGAGAGAGAGCTCGGTGTGCTAAAAGAACAAAGAATATAATTATGAAAGCAATACTATGTGTATATACATTAAGATCGTACTTGTTGATAACTTGGTCAAATAGAGGTTTTTCGGTAAAATATAATTTTCACACATTTTGGAGCCAAATTCACGGTGTATTTAACATGTCAAATAGGCATGATTCAATGTCTAGGACTCATTTATAGCATTTTATTTGTTGGCTCCAGGCATTCAGGATACTATTTAGTTACACTAAGCTAGCTTATATTCGGCTTAATCGTATAATGTCATTTTTTGTGCATTCTAATAATTGAGTACAAATACTATGTTTGCATTGTTAACTGGAGTCTAATTGACTTTATTTTTATGTTTAATGATTAATTAAGGGGCTAGGTTCCACCAAATCACAATAAGATTGGCCATATAAGATCATAAGTCAAAGTATGACTAGTTTTCACTTTCTAAGGTCGGATTTTCCAACTTTGGCTACAGTTGGGTGTATAGGAGTGACCAGCAATGTGGTGACTATGGTAAGAATGTTTTAGAGCTGGACACATGGAAAGTAATGTGTAAAATACCCAAAATACCCCTTAGAATTTAAGTTATACCTTTTCTTAGCCATTACGTGTTGATTTTGGGTCAAATTTGGACATTCGCTTTCCCTTTCTCTCCGGACACGACCTGAAACTCTCCAATGCTTTTTCTCTTACTTCTTGCAACTTTCTACAAACATTTTCAAGAGTTTCTAAGTAGTAGAACTCAAATTGGAGCCCTAGAAAGCAAGATACACCAAAACTAGTCAAGGTAATTCTATTAAGTTCTTCTTTCTAGGTCTTGTACTTTAATTTCAATTGTTTGCTTGTTCCCACTTAAATAATGGTTTCTTCAGGTCTTTTTAAGTCCAAAAATCTAATTCTAAGCCTAGAAAATCAGTTTGGTGGAAGTAGAAGGCAAGAACTCCAACAAAAGCTCAAACTAGTCAAAGTGAGCATTATGTATGATTTTGAACTTATAGTTAATTTCTTTTTATTAGCCCTGAAACCAAAGTAATTATTTGGTGAATAATGATCCTAGGAACCCTTATATATCACTGGAAACATAAAATTTAGGTGGAGGATTAAAGTTAAACCTAAGGACCCAAAGATTGCTATTTATGGATTTAAGTGTTTTCATGTGTGGTAGATTAAGTTTTCCATATTTGTAATCTGATTTCTTAAACTTATAGCATATATTTTATTGATTCTATTAGTTATTACACTTATTTGATGGCTGGATATGATGGCATACAAGTGTAAAAGTTGTTTAAACTTTGTAAAAATTGAAAGGAATTCAAATGCACTTAGGTTGTTCCAAATGATCCTCTTTGATGTGTATATGTGGGAATTGGATTGTTAATTGTTATTGTAGGCATAAAACCATGATTTTAATCATGTGGAAATGTCCCTAAATAAGGGGAGATACTGTCCAAATGTTTTTAAAATGAAATGGCACCATTTAGAAGCAAATGGACTTGTTTTTACAAAATGATGTGCCATTTTGAACCATTTTGAGTCAATTTAAGATCAAGTTTCCTAATTTGGTGGAAGTTGTTATTTCGGTCTTGTTCAAGTATCTTAATGCATTCTTTTTGTAAAATGTGCATCTTGAATAATAGTAATTTATGATAGGTGATTAGCACACCAATCTCTATTCAGGACACAAGGTAAGTAAAGACTTACAACTGCATCATAATAACTATATGGAAGATGTATTTATGTGAAACTTACTTATTCCTGAAATTTATGAAATGGCATGTGCATGACACATTTTGAATGCAAATAGAGACTTTTATTATAAGAATATTTGAAAGTGAGTATCATTGTAACAATTTTATAAGATAAGTTTTAATGGCAATTGTAAGTTTGTCGGAGCTGGATAGGTAAGTCTGTTGCTGCAGACTCTCCCATTGCAACGAGATTTACAGATCTTATAATGTGTCTTATTGAAGCGGGATAATATTAGCATAGTGCGGGATGCCCCTTTGATGAAGAAGGAGTTTTCAAAAAAAACCTCACACGATGGTCGCCCCTTATTTTTACTCTTGGCCAGAGTTTCTGCCCAATGTTATCACGGCCTATCGACTTACGGGAGAAGTAATGTGCTAAGGGGCACAACTAAGAATAATTTTTAAGGAATATGCATGGCCTCAAATGTATAAGAAAGAAAAGGGTACAATGGGAACTTTATGAGATTTTAAAGCATTCATAAGTATGCATAGTTTTTACTTACTGAACTTTAGTTCATTTTAGTCTTGTGATACATATAAGGAAGCATATTTTGGTATTGACTATCTGGTTGCCTAGATTGCCTTTTTGTCGCCATGATCATAAAGATATAGACGAGCTTGACCTGTAGGCAACATTTTTGTTTTGAGATATTTTAGTGTAATATAAATACTACTGCTGATGGCAAAATAGACTGGTGAAAACCTCTTTTGGTTGCACATTTTGTAAAGACACTTTTAACAAGAAATACCATGCAGTTGCTTTTGTTTAAAGGTTTTACAAAGTTCAAAATTGCCCACCATTTTATCAAAACAAAAGATATGGAAGAACAAAGAATAATACTTCATAGTTTGACTGTATATGACAATGTTGGTATCAGAGAGAAGGTTTAATCGTTTCTGAAGACTGCCTATATATGTATGATCATGTGACAAAATGCTCAGTCAACCAGTAAGTTTTAATTTCCTATGTTCGCATTAAATTTGATGCCATATGTTATGTCTTTATTATTTGCAATTATGCAGGGATGTAAGTGAAATGGAAACTATATAGGGAATCATGCCAAGGCCTAAAGGTCAAACAAGTGAGCGAAAGGATGATAAGATAAGTACTATTGAAAATGAGATCAACAAGGATGTTGTTATAGGAAGGTTAACAGAGTTGATTGAGACACAAGCAAGATAGTTAGAAAGGCTTATAGAAAGGAAGGAAAGGCGTGAAGATCAAGCACTACCATAGGCAATAATTAGACAAGAAAATTATGTGCCCGCTTGTGAGAAGTTAAGAAAGAATAAGCCTCCAGCTTTAAAGGGTGAAACTGATCCACTGCTGGCAGAAGAGTGGGTTTGGACTATTAAGGTTATTTTCAATTACATTAGAATTCCTGATGAGGAAAAAGTTTCATGTGCCACTTTTATGTTCCAGATGGATGCTAGACACCGGTGGGATTCTATGAAGTCCATCACTAACACTACCAGGCTTACTTGAGAGCAGTTTAAGGAAATATTCTACAGAAAATATTTCAGCAATGCATATAGGATGCTGAAGGCTGCTGAGTTCATTAATCTGAAACAGGGAAGTATGTCTGTTAGTGACTATAAAAAGATATTTGAAGAGTTATCCCGATTTGCTCCACACATGGCGAGTACCAATGAGCTAAAAGTAAACCAGTTCCTTCAAGGTCTCAAGGCATAAATTTATAGGGATGTTAAAATATGTTAAAATATCTACTCATAAGGACAAGCCATATGCTGAGGTTGCAGATAAAGCTCTTGAAGCTGAAGAAGTTGAGCTAAGGGTTATAAGAGCTCAGAAAATTCATAGAAATATTAATATGGCAAGGAGAAATACAACCTTTGGAGGAGGATCTCAACCAGGGGCTAGTGGATATAAGAGAAAGTGGCAACAGAATTAATGAGAAAGACAAGAGCCCCGAAAACGCCAAGCTACGAACTAGCAAATACAATCAACTACGACCCAAAGGACTGTTTGTCCTAAATGTAGGAAGACTCATCGTAGAGAATGTCTAATGGGTTCTGGTGCTTGCTTCTTGTGTGGAAAATCTGGACACTATGCAAAGAATTGTCTGAATACTATAGATGAGCAGAAAAAAGTCCCAGCTTGTGTGTATACAATGACCAGAGAAGATGCCAAGGTGAACCCATCTATTGTAGTAGGTGAGATTTTTATCTTTGTTATTCCTATTCATGCATTAATAGATTCAGGGGCTTTACATTCATTTGCATCACATGCATTTGTGAGGAAATTAGGCAAAACACCAGAGTACTTGAATTTCAAATATTCTGTAACCATTCCATCTGGAGAAGTTTTATGTTCTGATCAAGTTCTCAATGCATGTCCAATCCAAATAGTTGGTAAAGACTTGTGTGTAGATTTAATAGTATTGGATATGCAAGATTTTGAAGTTATCTTAGGTATAGATTGGTTATCAAAATATCATACTACTATTGATTGCTATTTGAAGAGGGTGGTGTTTCAGCCACCAAGTACAGAGAAGTTCACTTTTGCTTGTACTAGTGGAAACTCGATGATTCCAATAATCTCTTTAATAAAAGCAAGGAAGTTACTAGAAATGGGATGCATGGGTTACTTGGCCAACATAATGGATATTAGAGAAGAGTTAAAAGTGAAGCCTGAGGAAGTGCTGGTAGTTAGTGAATTTCTTGATGTATTTCCTGAAGATTTGTCTAGGTTACCACCTGAAAGAGAGATAGAGTTTGTTATTGACTTATTGCCCAGTACGGATCCTATTTCGAAAGCACCTTGTAGAATGGCTCCAGCAAAGTTAAAGGAACTGAAAATACAGTTACAAGAGTTATTATACAAAGGTTTTAATCGCCCAAGTTTTTCACCATGGGGTGCTCCGGTTTTGTTTCTAAAGAAGAAAGATGGGACTATGAGGCTTTGCATTGATTATAGAGAGCTGGATAAGGTCACAATCAAAAACAAGTATCCACTTCCCAGGATTGATGATTTGTTTGATCAACTACAAGGAGTGTCTGTGTTTTCAAAGATTGACTTAAGATCTGGTTACCACCAGTTGAAAATTGAGGAGGAAGACATTCCAAAAACAGCTTTCAGAACCAGATATGGACACTATGAGGTTTTAGTAATGCCTTTTGGATTAACGAATGCCCCAGCTGCTTTCATAGATATGATGAATAGAGTGTTTATGGATTTCCTAGATAAATTTGTTATAGCTTTAATCGATGATATTTTGATTTAATCACGCTCAAGAGATGAGCATATGGAACATTTGAGGACCGTGTTGAGAATTCTTAGGGAAAAGCAATTGTATGCTAAGTTTCAGAAGTGTGAATTCGGGTTAGAGAAAGTTATCTTTCTTGGTAATGTGATTTCTCAAAATGGTATTTCTGTGGATCCAACAAAAGTTGAAGCTGTGAATAATTGGTTGAGACCTACATATGTTTATGAGATTCGTAGCTTCTTGGGGTTAGCTGGTTATTATAGACGCTTTGTTGAAGGTTTCTCAAAGTTGGCTTCTCCATTGACTTATTTAACAAGGAAGAATATGGAGTTTCACTGGAACAAAAATTACGAAAGGAGTTTTGAGGAATTGAAGCATCGTATAATAACAGCCCATATACTTATAATACCATCCGGATTAGGAGGATTTGTTGTTTACAGTGATGCCTTAAAGAATGGTCTAGGATGTGTTCTGGTGCAAAATGGTAAAGTCATTGCTTATGCCTCTAGGCAATTGAAGGAATATGAAAAGAAGTATCCTACTCAAGATTTAGAGCTAGCAGTAGTTGTCTTGGCACTGAAAATTTTGAGACACTATCTCTATGGGGAGAAGTATGAGATCTACACAGAGCACAAGAGTCAAATGTACTTCTTTACCCAAAAAGAACTGAATATGAGACAAAGAAGATGGCTTAAACTGGTGAAAGATTATGACTGTGAGATTCACTATCATCCAGGAAAAGCCAATGTGATTGTTGATGCTCTAAGTAGGAAATCATTGGCTACTATGACTGTTAAGCAAATTGATATGAAAGATTTTTTAATGGATTTACATAAGTTAGAGTTAGAGATTATGCCTACAGGTTTAACAGAAAGATTAGCTGCTCTTACTCTTCAACCAACAATATTAGAGAAAATCAAACAAGGCCAGAATACGGATCCCTATACAATGAATTTAAAGAGTAAGATAGAATCCATAAAGGAGATGGCCTTCCAGATTTCTGGTGATGGTATAATTAGATATGAAAATAGATTGTGTGTGCCTGGTGGAATTGTTAGAAAGGAAATATTCACGGAAGCTCATACCACTCCTTACTCTGTGTATCTGGGTACTACAAAGATGTATAGAGACTTAAAGGTGTATTACTGGTAGCCTGGTATGAATAAAGATGTGATTGAGTTTATAGAGCAGTGCCTCACGTGCCAGCAAGTCAAAGCTGAACATCAAAGACCCGCTGGGAAATTAAAGCCTTTGAACATACCCAAATGGAAATGGAAAGAGATTGCTATGGATCTTGTTGTTGGACTTCCTAAGACAACTAAGGGACATGATGCTATTTGGGTGATTGTAGATAGATATACCAAATCAACTCATTTCCTTCCTGTTAGAATATGTTCATTATATTATGTGCATTTACAGAGGTTTTTCGGTAAAATGTAATTTTCATGCATTTCGGAGCCGAATTCACGGTGTGTTTAACATGTCAAATAGGCTTGATTCAATTTCTAGTACTCATTTATAGCATTTTATTTGTCGGCTCCAGATATTCAAGACACTAATTCGTATTTAGTTGCACTAAGCTAGCTTATATTAGACTTATTCGCGTAATGTCATTTCTGTGCATTCTAATAATTGAGTGCTAATACTATGTTTGCGTTGTTAATTAGAGTGTAATTGACTTATTTGTATGCTTAATGAATGGTTATGGGGCTAGGTTCCACCAAATTACAATAAGATTGGCCCTATAGGATCATAAGTCAAAGTATGACTAGTTTTCACTTTCTAAGGTAGGATTCACCAACTTTTACTTCACTTGGGTGTATAGGAGTGACCAGCAATGTGGTGACTATGGTAAGGATGTTTTAGAGCTGGACACATGGAACATAATGTGTAAAATACCCAAAATACCCCTTAGAATTTAAGTTATGCCTTTCCTTAGCCATTACGTGTTGATTTTGGGTCAAATCTGGTCATTTACTTTCCCTTTCTCTCCAGCCACAACCAGAAACTCTCCAATGATTTTTCTGACTTCTCTCAACTTCTTTTAAAACATTTCCAAGAGTTTCCAAGTGGTAGAACTCAAATTGGAGCCCTAGAAAGCAAGATACACCAAAACTAGTCAAGGTAATTCTATTAAGTTCTTCTTTCTAAGTCTTGTCCTTTAATTTCAATTCTCCACTTGCTACCACTTAAATAATGGTTCCTTTAGGTTCTCTTGAGTCCTAAAATCTAATTATAAGTGTTTAGAATCAGTTTGGTGGTGGTAGAAAGCAAGAGCTCCAACAAAAGCTCAATCTAGTCAAGGTAAGCTCTATGTAGGATTTTGAATGTATAGGTAATTTATTTTATTTCAGCACTTAAACCAAAGCTATTATTTGATGAATAATGGTCCTAGTAACCCTTATATATTGCTGGAAACATAGAATTTAAGTGGCGAATTTAGGTTACACCTAGAGCTGTAAATTTGATAATTGTGTTTTCAAGTGTTTCCGTGGGTCTATTAAGCTTTCTATACTTGTAATCTGATTTTCTCAACTTGCAATGGATATGTCATGGATTCTATAATTTATTCCATTAATTTAGTTGCTGTTTGTAGCCATAGACAAGTGCAAAAATTGTTTTCAACTTGTCTAAACCGAAAAAGATTTAAAATATTCTTTTATGTTATCTTAGATGTTTCTTTGATGTGTATATGTCGGAATTGGATTGTTAATTGTTATTGCAGGTTTAAAACCATGATTTTAACCATGTGCGAATGTCCTAAAAATAGGGGATGTGCTGTCCAAATATTTTCAAAATGAAATGACACCATTTAGGAGCAAATGGACTAGTTTATACAAAATTATATGCCATTTTAAACCATTTTGTGCTGATAAAGTAGCATTCATATTTTAATAATTTTGAATAGTTTTTCAAAGCCAATTTTTCATTGCCAAGTTTCCTAAATTGGAAAAAGTTATGATTTCGGTCTTGTTCAAGTATCTTAATGCATTCTTTTTGTAAAATGCACATCTTGAATAATAGTAATTTATGACAGGTGATTAGCACACCAATCCCTAGATGATATTGACTCTTTCCATTATCAATTCCTATTCAGGACACGGGATAAGTACAGACTTACAACTGCATCACAAGAATTATATGGAAGATATATTTATGTGAAACTTACTTATTCCTGAAAGTTATGAAATGGCATGTGCATGGCACATTTTGAATGCAAATGGAGACTTTTATTATAAGAATATTTGAAAGTAAGTACCATTGTACCAATTTTATAAGATAATTTTTAATGGCAATTGTTAGTCTGTCGGAGCTGGATAGGTAAGTTTATTGATGCAGACTCTCCCGTTGATGCGGGATTTGTGGATCTTATAATGTGTCTCGTTGAAGCGGGATAATATTAGCGCGGTGTGGGATGCCCCTTTGATGAGGGAAGGAGCTTTCAAAATCCTCACACAATGGTGGCACCTTATTTTTACTCTTGGACAGAGTTTCCGCCTAATGTTATCACGGCCTATCGACTTATGGGACAAGTAATGTGCTAAGGGGCCCAACTAAGAATAGTTTTTAAGGAAAATGCATGGACTAAAATGTTTAAGAAAGAAAAGGGTACAATGAGAAGTTTATAAGATTTTAAAGCATTCATAAGCATGTATAGTTTTTACTTACTGAGCTTTAGCTCATTTTAGTCTTGTGATGCAGATGAGGAGGCACATTTTGGTATTGACTAGTTGGTTGTGTGGCTTTCCTTTTTGTCGCCATGATCATATAGATGTAGATGAGCTTAACCTGGGGGCGACATTTTAGTTTTGAGATATTTTGGTGTAATGTAAATACTACTGCTGATGGCAAAATAGACTGGTGAAAACCTCTTTTGATTGTACATTTTGTAAAGACACTTTTAACAAGAAATGCCATGCAGTTGTTTTTGTTTAAAGGTTTCAGAAAGTCTGAAATTGCTCACATTTTTATTAAAAGAAAATATATGGTAGAACAAAGAATAATACTTCATAGTTTGACTATATATGACAATATAGCTAAACTAGGGGGTGTTACAGTATTATTGTTCATGAATGTATTCTTTGTTCTTTTCACACACCAAGCTCTCTCTCTCTGAGGGTACTAAGCCTTTACACTATATGGGAGTACTTCAACAAACATTATTAGAATAATACATATCAAAAGCTTTTAAAAATCAAATTAAGCAATTTACCATAAAATTGACACTAGTTTCATGATATATATATTATGCAATATGAACTTGTTTATTATTGGCTTATTATGCATGTTAGATTCTTGGACATCACAAATACTACATCTGCATTATTAATTGGAGTCTAATTGACTTAGTTTTACGTCTAATTATTGGTTATGGTGCTAGGTTTCACCACATAACAATAAGACTTGTCACATGGATCATAGGCCAAAGTATAGTTTCACTTTCTAAGCTATGATTCACCAACTTTGGTTACATTTGGGTGTATATGAGTGACCAACAATGTGGTGACTATGCTAAGGATATTGTAGAGCTGGACACATTGAAAAAAATGTGAAAAATACCCAAAATACCCCTTAGAATTGAAGTTATGTCATTTCTTAGTCAATAAGTATCACTTTTAGACCAAATCTGGTCATTTTCTTTCTCTTTCTCTCCAGCCGTAACCTAAACCTCTCAAAAACCTTTCTAAGCTTCTCTCAACTTCTCTTAGCCATATCCAAGAGTTTCCAAGTGGTAGAACTCAAGTTAGAGCTCTAGAATGCAAGATATATCAAAGCTAGTCAAGGTAATTCTACTAGTTCTTCTTTCGAGGTCTTGTCCTTTAATTTAAATTCTCTATCTACTCCTACTTAATTAATGGTTCTCTCAGGTTATCTTGAGTCCTAAAATCTATTTCAAAGCCTTGGTAATTAGTTTGGTGGAGGTAGAAGGCAAGAATTTCAGAAAAAACTCAAACTAGTCAAGGTGTGCATTATGTAGGATTTTAAACTTATAGTTAATTTATTTTATTTTAGCTCTTAAACCAAGCTATTATTTGATGATTAATGGTCCTAGGAACTCTTATTGATTTCTAAAGTAGAGAATTCAAGTGGGAAATTCAAGTTTCACCTAGTGCCCCAAATTTGCAAATTGTGGATTCAAGTGTTTCCATAGGTCTGTTAAGTTTTCTATACTTGTAATCTAATTTTCTCAACTTGCAATGGATATGTCATAGATTTTATTATTTATTCCATTAATTTGGTTACTGTTTGTAGCCATAGACAAGTGGACAAACTAGTTTAAACTTGTTTGAACCGAAAAAGATTTCAAATGTGCTTCTATATTATCCTAGGTGTTTCCTTTGATGTGTATATATGGGAATTTGCTTGTAAAAGGTTATTGCAGGTTTAAAACTATGTTTTTAGTGTTATGCCCCCTAGCTTAACTATACGACTATGTAGGTTAAACTAGATTTGATCAAAAATCAATACTTAAAGGCTAAGAATGGCATAACTTAAATTCTAAGGGGTATTTTAGGTATTTTGCTCATTACCTTCCATGTGTCAAGCTCTAAAACATCCTTAGCATACTCACCACATTGCTGGTCAATCCTATACACCCAGGTGTAGGCCAAAATGGTGAAACCTAGCTTAGAAAGTGAAATCTAGTCGTACTTTGACTTATGATTCTATATGGCCAATCTTATTCTAATTTGGTGTAACCTAGCCCCATAATCAATCATTAAACATAAAAAAAAGTCCATTAGACTCTAATTGATAATGAAAATATAGTAAAATTGCCCAATTGATAGAATGCACAAAGATGACATTACGCGATTAAGCTGAATCTAAGCTAGCTTAGTGTAATTAGACACAGTTCAGTATAATGACTGCCATCTCGTACTTATCTAGAATGAACATTTTGAAAATGTTAGAAATGAGTCCTAAACATTAAATTAAAGCCATTTAATGTGCTAAATGCACAATGAATTTGATTCTGAAAAGCGTGAAAGATGCATTTTATAAAAAAACTACTATTTGACCAAGTTACCAATAGACATGGTTTTTTAATGCATGTGCATATAGTATTATTATTCATGAATGTATTCTTTGTTCTTTTCACACACCAAGCTCTCTCTCTGAAGGTACTAAGCCTTTATACTGCATGAGAACACTTCGACAACCATTAGTGTAATAATACATTTTGAAAGCATTTAACAATCAAAATAAGCAATTTATGTTTTGTTCAACCACATGACTATGTAGGTCAAACTGGGAAGTATTACTCTTCTATAAACCATAGCTTTAGTTTTGTTCAAAATTTGGGACAATTTAAACTCTTAAAAAAAAGAACCTATGTGGCATTATTATCTGAAAGTGTCTTTACAAACTATGCAACCAAAAAGTTCTTATCCATTAATCATGCCAATCACACCAAAATATTAAAATACAGAAAAAAAAACATCGCCCACAAGTCAAGCTCATCTACATCTATATGATCATGGTGACAAGAAAATGTGCTAGCCAACAGGCAACTCTATACATCATATATCTCATCACCTGCATCACAGGTTATGGTCGGTGATAGGAAGCTTCTTGCTGATTTGGTGGTGTCGTCGATGGGACAGTATGATGTAATACTTAGTTAAATTGGTTGTTGAAGTATCAAGCCATTGTAGACTGTCAGAAGAAGCGGGTGACTCTTTTTCCTTATGATGGGCAACCTATTATCTATCTGGCTGAGATGAGTCCTTTGAAGCCTAGTCCTGTTTTGAAAGCATGCATGGATGGAAGGAAGAAACTTGAGTCTTATGGGAACTTGTTTGCCATTGATGGCGAGGTGAGGACAGACGATAAACCTATGGTTTCTGGTGGTTAGTGAGTATTCAGAGCTATTTCCTTAAGACTTACTGGGGTTACCACCAGATAGGGAGATCTAGTTCTGGTTTGAACTAGTTCCTGGAGCTCAGCCAGTTTCTATTCCAGTCTATCGTATGGCTCCTGCTGAGATGGAAGAATTGAGAGAATAGTTTGACGACCTGCTTTCCAATGGCTTTATTCGCAGTAGCACTTCTCCTTGGGGTGTTCCTATTTTGTTTGCAAAGAAAGCTGATGGTTCGTTGAGACTCTGTGTGGATTGCAAGAAGTTGAATCAGCTGATAGTGAAGAACAAGTGTCCTTTGCCAAGGATAGACGAGTTGTTTGATCAACTCAGTGGCTCAAGGATCTTCTCCAAGATCGATTTGAGATCTGGTTATCATCAGTTAAAGATAAGAGAGGAAGATATTCCTAAGCCAGCATTCAGAACTCGATATGGTCATTTTGAGTTTTTGGTGATGCCGTTCGGTTTGACAAATGCTCCCACAGCATTTATGGATCTCATGAATCGGGTCTTTTGGCCATTTTTGGACCGTTTTATGGTTGTGTTCATTGATGACATCCTGGTATATTCCAAGACTCAAGAAGAGCATGCCAAACATCTAGGGATAGTACTTAAGAGCTTGAGAGATCATGGTTGTATGCCAAGAAATTGAAGTGTGATTTTTGGATATCAGGAGTGAAGTTCTTGCGGCATGTGATTTCTTATGGAGGTATTTCAGTCGATCCCGCTAAGATAAAAGCTATTCTGGAGTGGAAGAGACAAAGAAATGTGACAGAAATATGGAATTTTCTTGGTTTCGCAGGTTACTACGGCCGTTTTGTGCAAACTTTTTCAAGGATCACCTTGCCTTTGATGAAGTTGACTAGGAAGGATGCCAAGTTAGTTTGGGATCACAAAAGTGAAGAAGCTTTTGTCAGGTTAAAGCAGAGCTTGACCACCACACAAGTTCTTATTGTTTCTAATAGTAGCAAACCTTATGTGGTGTATACCGATGCTTCAAAGATGGGTTTGGGATGTGTCTTAATGCAAAATGGTCAGGTTATGGATTATGCTTCTCGCCAGTTGAAGCCACACGAGAGAAACTATCCCACCCATGATCTGGAGCTTGCAGCAGTGATCTTTGCTTTGAAGATTTGGCAATATTACTTGTATGGTATGAAGTTCTATATATTTTTTCGATCATAAGAGTTTGAAGTATCTCTTTACTCAGAAGGATCTGAACTTGAGACAGCGAAATGGGTTGAGTATATGGAGGATTATGACTTCACCTATAGTTTCATCCTAGTAAGGCTAATGTTGTAGCAGACGCATTGAGTAGGAAACCTCGTGGTCCACTAGTTGCACTAGTGTTTGAAGATTGGAGGAACTCAGATGCGATTGGTAACTACAACTTGTACTACTTTGAGAATGAAGTGGTTGCTTGCCTGAGCAACATTGTGATTTCACCATCACTTCTCCATACTATACAATGGAGTTAGTGGCAAGATAAGGAGTTAAGGACAATTCGGAACCGGCTTCAGAATAGTGAACAGTTAGATGGTTGGAGCACTAATAGAAAAGGGTTTTTGCTTTTTAATTGGAAGTTCACTGTTTCTAGTGACCCTAATATACGAGAAACCATTCTAACTGAGGCTCACAAATCAAGGTTCGCTGTACATCCAGGTAGTGAAAAGATTTATCAAGACTTGAAGAGACAGTATTGGTGGAAAGGGATGAAGAAGGATATAGCTAGTTTTAGGGCTAAGTGTTTGACTTGTCAAAAACTCAAGGCTAAACACTAGAGGCTAGCTGGGTTACTTCAGCTATTGCCAATTCTGGATTGGAAGTGGGACAAGATCACGATGGACTTCATCGCCCGTTTGCCAAAGACCTTGAGGAAGGATGATGGAGTTTGGGTGGTAGTTGATCGATTGATGAAGAGTGCTCACTTCATACTGATCTGGATGGACTACTCACTTACTAAGCTCAGTAGAATATCTATGGAGAACATCATATGCTTGCATGGTGTGCCTTCAAGCATAATCTCTGATAGAGATCTAAGATTCACTTCTAAGTTTTGGAGAGCCTTGCAGAAAGCATTGGGTACGCAGTTGGATATCAGTACGGCTCACCATCTGGAGTTAGATGGTCATTCTAAAAGGACCATTCAGATTCTTGAGGATATGCTACATTGTTGCATACTAGATTTCGGTGGAAACTGGGATGATCATCTTCCTTTGGTGGAATTTTCTTACAATAACAGTTACCAGACCAGTGTGGGTATGGCTCTATATGAAGTGTTGTATGGAAGGCCATAAAGGTCGCCCTTGTGTTGGGCAGAGCCCAAATAGTGTATTACTCTTGGACCTAAGCTGATTGAGGAGACTATTGAGAAGATTAAGGATATCCGGGAGAGACTCAAGGAGATTCATAGTCACCAGAAGAGTAATGCTGACCCGAAGACGCGTGAGGTAGAGTTCGATACTGGTGATTCTATATTCTTGAAAGTGACTCCAAGGCATGGTGTGACAAGATTTAGGATTAAGGGTAAGCTTGCTCCAAGGTATATTGGTCCTTTTGAGATCACTGAGAGAATTGCACCAGTTGTGAATCGCTTGAATCTACATGCGCAGTTCGGTCACTTGCATAAGATGTTTCATGTGTCGTTGTTGAAGAAGTACACACCAGACTCATCTCATGTTATTCAGTACTTGCATGTACCGATCCAAGAAGATGCGTCTTATGAAGAGTAGCCTGTTCATTTGTTGGCTACAATGCTAAATGTGCTTCGCAACAGAGAGATTCCACTTGACAAGGTGCCTTTGGAACATCACAAAAAAGACGAGGCCACTTGGGAACTCGAGACAGAGGTGTACGAGAAGTACCCTCATTTGTTTAACCTTGACTCGTATTTTGAATATCGGGATGAAATTCTTTTAAGGAGGGAAGAATGTAAAAACCTGGATTTTTGGGAGGGTAATTTGGACATTTTACCAATTTTTAGGTATTAGATTAGATGAATTAATTTGCAAAGTTCTGTACAGAAGGACTAAATTGCAGTTTTTGGGAGACTAATTTAAAAGAGATTTGAAATTTTGGGAACTATTGTGCAATTTTTAAAAAATTGCGCAGCCTTATAAGATAGGGCCATGTGACCCTGTCATTTCTCTCTCTCTCCCCGACGCTCTCTTCTCTCCCTCACTCTTGGTTTCTCTCGGCTGAAGGCGTAGGGCTGCCACAGGAGCAATCTCGGGCCGTCGTCGGCCCCTCTAGCCTACTGGCGTCGACGCGCCGTATAGCCAGGAAGCTCGACCGGCTGTCGCCAACTACTGTTGGCCGCTGTTTCGCTTGAAAGTACCATTAGAGTCGTTCGAAGCTTTTCATTACTGATGTCATTTCGGGCCATTTCAGCTCACATTCTTGGGCTCGTTGGATTCATCTCGTTGAGAGGAAGCTCAAGGTATATATATCTTAATCCCATAATTCCTGAATAAAAAGTTGCCATTTTTCAAATATTTTAAGCTTGAGTTGACTTTTTGATCTGGCCGTTGGATTGTGCCTTGGTTGTCATTTTTGGATTGTACTCGGAATATGGGAAAATTTGATATATATATTGCCTACGTTTGGTGATGGGCACAAAAATCGAAATCAGACAGCTAAGATTTGTCTCGATTTGTGTGCCACCGGCTCGGTGTGGGCTCGGACCTAAATTGGACAAGTTTTATGTCTAACCTAGCTATTTTGGGTGCTAGGTATTCAGTGAAGAGGTCCGTTTGTGGAATTGAAGCTCCGTTAAGAAGTTGGTTTTTCACAAGAGGACGATTAAGGGCTTCGATTTGGTTCCCAACTCTCCTGACGATTGTCGATGACGCCTTGAAGATTCAATAGCATGGTATTGCTATTCTTGTGAGACAAGGATTCGGTTACCTCCATTTTATACTATTTTCGAATAAAAATTATTTTCTGCAACATATGAGAACAAATGTGATTTTTGGTTTTCTTGAACATATGTGATGGATTGTGATGGTATGATATACATATATATACTGTACTGCTCTGGGGATTTTTCTGAGTGCAGGTTATTTTTGGGTATATAAAAAATAAGGTCGTTAAGCTGCCTATTTTTTTTAGAAAAACCTAATATGCTTATTTTATTGAAAAACCCGAGCACGATTACTTTCACACTTCTGCTCTGTGTTGCACGTGTCGTAAGATCGTACATGAGCACCGTGTTAGCATCATGGGTTTATAGTGTGGCGCTGCGTGCTCCACCGTCAGTGTAGAGTCCGTAAACCTGCGTGGGGTTTTGTTACTTCTGATTTCCTCCCCATTCGGCAGGCATAGGTAATTCGGTTGCCCGTCCGGTTTGGTAGGTGACACATGGGTGTCCCCTCAGGGTATAGGCTTAGGTGTCAGGCAGGCTGTTAGGAACACTTAGTGCCATCATCCTGGGTTTCCACAGATGAGAGGATGTGAGCTCATAGGTATAGGTTGATTTGTGTCATGTGCATCTGAATTGAATGGTTTTGATTGTATGAATTTATTTATACATATACATATGGATTTCCGGTTTTGGATCATTATATATGTATGTATTGGATTTAGACTAACCATGCAGGATCTTTCCATCACTATAATGTTTTCATTCGGGTAACTATTTTTCCTACGGGGCATTTTATGCTCACCCCTTCCTCCCTTCCTCAGGTCATTTCTAGTGCGACTTAGGAGATCAAGAGGAGTAAGAGATCATCTTGACTGAAGTTCGTTGTCTTGGAAATGCTTGAAGCATGTTGTTGCGATATTTGGATTGTTTGAGTTTTGTTTTAGCATTGAACCAAGATTACTACTTTCCATTTTGTCTATGAACTCATGTATGCCATTCTGATGTCTGTTCTGACGTGAATGGTGATGATGCTTGAACATACATTTGATTTACATTCTTTTCGGTATTTATTCGATCTTTGTTTAATGGGGTATACGAACTATGGGAGAGGTTCACGGGATGAAATTCCAAAAATTTATTTAAAATGGATTGTTTTATAAAACTATAACTTTTAGACGTTTTCAAATAAATCAGGGAATTTCTCATACTTGCAAAATTCCCCTTCTGCCACTAGCCTGAGTTTTGGGTTGTGACAGGAGAACCATTACGCAGAGTTGCATTGGTGACTCTTGCACAAATGCTAAGTATATCATGGCTTTAGAAGTTGTAAAAGAGGTTTGTATGTCTCCAAAAATTTGATCAGGACATTAAGGTTGGACCTAGCGCAACAAGTCCCATAGCTATTACACTATGACGACAATGGTGCATGACACAATTGAAGGAACCAAAAAACTATGAGTCATAAAAGTATACTCATAGAAAGTACCATAAACTTTGAAGCATAATGCAAGAGATAGATATAAAGGTCACCAAAATACCAATAGTTGAAAACAATGCTTATCCATTCACTAAGGTTATTACTAAAATTGCTCTTAATTGACACTTAGATACAATGGAGATTAGAGAGATGCCCCGAATGTTTTGAAAAATAGTAGAAGATTGTTGGAATTAGAGGATAACCTTATAAAAGTAATTGACTATTATGAAAAATATTTTTATGTTAATGAAATAAAGTATTATTAACTAATTATTTGTGCATAATGTTATTTGAATAAAGGTCCATTTAGTTATATCAATATGTATATTTGTGATTACGATATAGATTCACAAAAAGATATAGACATAAGTTTTTACAATTAATTAATTATGGTTCAAAATAATATAAATCAGGTTAAGTATGTTATTTATGCTATAATAGACTTTAGAAAAGTTTGACTGATCTTAGTCAACTAAAGTCAGCTGTCAATAGGAATAAATAATTAATATTTCATTTAACAACTGTCAATAGAAATAAATTTCATAATCAAAGTTGAGTTTTAGTCTTAATCTTGAGTTGGTTGAGTTATCTATTTTATATATGACTTTATTTGAATAACTATTGCATAAAATTAATTAAGGTCAATTTTTTTTGTTGTTTCTAAAATATATTTTTTGAATTATATAATTACACCTAATAATATAAAATTTGGCGAAATAACACATCTTGGTAGATTTTAGTACTAGATCGTAAGTCTTAGGTGTTGGTTGTGTTGACCTATGTGGCTTTCAATCTTTTCTTATTTTGATAATAACAAACAAGTGATTTAGTTACTAATAACTAGCTTTAGTTTGTAGTTATGAAGTTGAAAAAGAAATTGATAAAACTCAAGAAATGAAGTCCTTAAGAATAGCGCATCATTGAAAAATCTCGAAGGTTGAAGATGAAAGTGAAGAATCAAGATTCAAGACCAAGTCTAAATAGCTTAAAATTTATTTCCTAATCTTGTACTTAATTTATTGTATTGCACAAAACATTCTCTTTGATATGGCTCAAAAATATTTCAAATGAATTTTCAAACAAATCTTCAAAGAATTAGCTAAACTTTAAATCCATTGATTGTTTGAAAATAAATATCATTTCTAATCTAGCCCAAATATTCTCAAAAGTACATTTTCTTAATGTTAAAAATGATTTGATAATGAAAGTTTTCAAAATGACTGAATTAGTTCAAAGAAACCAAAAAAATTGGTTTCTGACTAATTTGGTCAACCAGGCTTGGTCAACCAAAATAGAGGCTAAAAATTAATTGTTGGAGCTGAACTATTGTATCAGACTCCAGTAGCTAGTTTTTTGGTGGACTAAAATTATTTCTGGTCAACCAAAATTTTGGTAGCAACTTACCAACAGTCAAAAATGACTAGTTTTTGAAGATGCTTTCAAATAGAGTGAAGTTTGATGACTTAGAACAAGAGAATACGAACCTATAATGATACCCAATCAGTTTCTAAGTCCAAAAAGCTCTCTTTCACTCTACTTTAACTTTCAAATCTATTTTAGCTATTACTAGAGCATCATTTGTGCATTGTTCTCAAATCACCTAAGCTTATCTTGTATTATTTCTTTGAGAGGTGATTCTTTGAGTAAGTGTTCACTTATACTTTCATAAAAATATTATTGAGAAGTGAGGTTGGCACCGAAGTCAAAAACAACCCGGTATAGGTGAGGTTAACACCAGATTCTAAACATTCCGTGGTTATGTAACACCCCCTAGTTTAACCATATTGCCATATACAATCAAACTATGAAGTATTATTCTTTCTTAAACATTATCTTTTGTTTTGATAAAAAGGTGGGCCAATTTTGAACTTTCTAAAACCTTTAAACAAAAGTAACAGCATGGCATTTCTTGTTAAAAGTGTCTTTACAAAATGTATGATCAAAAGATGTTTTCACCAGTCTATTTTGCCATCAACAGTAGTATTTACATTACACCAAAATATCTCAAAATGAAAATGTCACCCACTGGTCAAGCTCGTCTACATCTGTATGATCATGGCGACAAAA
>JXTB01000541.1:39580-105198 GCA_002914805.1 Parasponia andersonii | reverse complement strand
GAGGAATTCTGAATTGACTCAAAATGTTTTCTTTCAAAAATTTAATCATTGTTTTATAGTCATTATTTCGACTTGGAATTGCCTCTACCTATTTTGATACATAATCAACGGCTACTAAAATGTACATGTAACACCCATTAACCATATTGTCATATACAGTCAAACTATGAAGTATTATTCTTTCTTAAATATTATCTTTTGTTTTGATAAAAAGGTGGGCAATTTTTTTTTTGAACTTTCTAGAACTTTAGGATAAAAGCAACTGCATGGCATTTCTTGTTAAAAGTGTCTTTATAAAATGTACAATGAAAAGAAATTTTCGCTAGTCGATTTTGCCATCAGCAATAATATTTACATTACACCAAAATATCTCAAAACAAAAAATGTCACCCACAGGTCAAGCTCGTCTACATCTGTATGATCACGGCGACAAAAGGCAAGCTACGCAACCAGCTAGTCAATACCAAAATGTGCCTCCTCATCTACATCACAAGACTAAAATGAGCTAAAGCTCAGTAAGTAAAAACTATGCATGCTTATGTATGCTTTAAAATCTCGTAAAGTTTCCATTGTACCCTTTTCTTTCTTAAACATTTTTGTTCATGTATTTTCCTTAAAACTTATTCATAATTGGGCCCCTTAGAGCATTGCTAGTCCCATAAGTCGATAGGCCATGATAACATTGAGCGGAAACTCTTGCCAAGAGTAAAAATAAGGTGCGACCGTCGTGTGAGGTTTTTTAAAACTCCTTCCCCATCAAAAGGGCATCCCATACCGCGTTAATATTGTCCCACTTCAACGAGACACGTCATAAGATCCGTAAGTCCCGCTTCAACGGGAGAGTCTGCATCAACAGACTTACCTACCCAGCTCCGATAGACTAGCAATTGCTATTAAAACTTATCTTATAAAATTGGTACAACGGTACTAACTTTAAATATTCTGTAATGAAATTCTCAATTTGCAGGCAAGACGTGCCGTGCATATGCCATTTTGTAACTTTCAAGAATAAGTAAATTTCACATAATGACGTCTTCCATGTAATTCTTGTGATGTAGTTGTAAGTCTTTACTTACCTTGTGGCTTGAATAGGAATTGATAGTGGAAAGAGTCAATATCCTCTAGAGATTGGTATGCTAATCACCTGTCATAAATTACTATTATTCAAGATGCACATTTTACAAAAAGAATGCATTAAGATATTTGAACAATACCAAAATCAAAACTTTCACCAATTTAGGAAACTTAATCTTAAAATGACTCAGGAGTGTATAAATCACTTAAGGTACTTAGTAGTCAATAACTAGCATTGAAGAACTATTCAAAAGTATTTAAAATATGAATGGTAGTTTATTAGCACAAAATGATCCAAAATGACACATAATTTTTGTGAAAGCTAGTCCAATTGCCTCTAAATGGTGCCATTTCATTTTAAAAATATTTGGACAGCACCTCCCCTACTTTTTGGACATTCCCACATGATTAAAATCATGGTTTTATACTTGAAATAACAATTAACAATTCAATTCCCACATATACACATCAAAGAGGATCACTTAGAATGGTATAAGCACACTTGAACTCTTTTTTCGGTTAAACAAAATTTAAAACCACTTTTACACTTGTGTGCCATCACAAGTAGCCACCAAATAAGTGTAAGAAATAATAGAATCAATAAAATATACACTCCAAGTTTAAGAAATCAGATTACAAATATCGAACTTAATCTACTACACATGAAAAAAAAACTTAATTCAATAAATAGCAAACTTTGGAGCTTTAGATCTAACTTTAATCCTCCACTTAAATTTTATGTTTCCAGTAATATATAAGGGTTCCTAGGACCATCATTCATCAAATAATAGCTTAGGTTTAAGAGCTGAAATAAAGGAAATTCATTACAAATTCAAAATCCTACTTAAACCTTACCTTGACTAGTTTGAGTCTTTACTAGACTTCTTACCTTCTATCTCTACCAAACTGATTTTCAAGGCTTAGAAATAGATTTTTGAACTTAAGAGGATCTGGAGAAACCAATATTTAAGTGAGAACAAGTAGAGAATTGAAATTATAGGAAAAGACCTAGAAAGAAGAATTCGTAGAACTACCTGGACTAGTTTTGATCTATCTTGCTTTCTAGAGCTCCAAATTGAGTTCTACCACTTGGAACTCTTGGAGATGGTTAAGGGAAGTTGAGAGAAGTGTAACAAGGTATTGGAGAGGCTCAGGTCGTGGCTGGAGAAAAATGGAAAGCAAATGACCAGATTTGGTCAAAAATCAATACGTAAAGGCTAAGAATGGCATAACTTAAATTCTAAGGGGTATTTTAGGTATTTTGCTCATTGCCTTCCATGTGTCAAGCTCTAAAACATCTTTAGCATACTCACCACGTTTCTGGTCAATCCTATACACCCAAGTGTAGACCAAAATGGTGAAACCTAGTTTAGAAAGTGAAATCTAGTCATACTTTGACTTATGATCCTATATGGCCAATCTTATTCTAATTTGGTGGAACCTAGCCCCATAACCAATCATTAAACATAAAAAAAAAAGTCTATTAGACTCTAATTGATAAAGCAAATAAAGTATAATTGCCTAATTCATAGAATGCACAGAGATGACATTACGCGATTAAGCTGAATCTAAGCTGGCTTAGTGTAATTAAATATAGTTCAGTATAATGACTATTATCTCGTACTTACCTGGAACGAACATTTTGAAAATGCTAGAAATAAGTCCTAAACATTAAATTAAAGCTATTTGATGGGCTAAATGCACAGTGAATTTGGTTCTGAAAAGCATGAAAGATGCATTTTACCGAAAAACTACTATTTGACTAAGTTATCAATAAGTACGATCTTAATGCATGTGCACATATTATTGCTTTCATAATTATATTCTTTGTTCTTTTAGTGCACCGAGCTCTCTCTCTGAGGATATTGAACCTTTACACTGCATTGGGACACTTCGATAATCATTAGTATAATAACATGTATGTAAATATACATAACATAATGAATGAGTATATTACTACAAAACTAGTATTAACAACTTCTAGATGCCTAATATGCAATTAAAATATATTTATTATTGGCTTAATATGCATGTGAGAATCTTGGCACCACAGTACACAAAACCAAATGACGGTGGAAAAGGTCCCATAAAGTCAATACCCGAACAGTCAAAGATTTCAATCACCAAAATAGGATTTATATGCATCATGTGACGTTTTGAAATTGACCCTAATTTTTGACAATTTTCACAACATTTGTAAAAAACATGAGTATCTTTGAACAAAGTTGGCCAGTAAAATCCATACTGCATGATTTTTGCAGCTATCTTTTTTAACGAAAAGTGACCTCCACATGCTTCTGTATGACAAAAGTTTATGATACTATTTATCTCATTATCTGGTATACATCTTCGAAAGATTTGATCAGGACAATACTTGAATAGATAAGGGTCATCCCAATAAAAGTTCTTCACTTCACTTAAAAACTTCTTTTTGTCTTAACTACTCCAATCAGATGGCATAGCTCCTGTTGCAAGAAATTTGACAATGTTAGCAAACTAAGGTATTAAAGTGGTAGAGTATAAAGATTCATCAGGAAAATAATCATTGATAGGTGTGGTCCCAAAAGATGACTCTGTTGTTAGCCTTGATAAGTGGTCAGCAACAACATTTTCGGCGCATTTCTTATCCTTGATTGCGATATCAAACTCTTGAAGCAATAAGATCCACCGTATCAATCTTGGCTTGGAATCCTTCTTAGAGAGAAGATATTTCAATGCTGCATGATCACTAAAGACAATTACTGGTGAACCAACAAGATAAGAATGGAATTTTTCTAAAGCAAATACTACTGCAAGTAATTCTTTTTCAGTGGTTGAATAATTTATTTGAGCATCATTTAAAGTCTTACTTGCATAGTAAATCACATGTGGCTTACCATCTTTTCATTGTCCTAATGTAGCACCAACAACATAGTCACTTGCATCACACATTATTTCAAAAGGAAGAGACCAATCGGGTAGTTGAATGATAGGAGTAGAGGTGAGAAATTTTTTAAGCTTAATAAATGCTTCTTCACTTTCCTTAGTCCATTCCAAAATATTGTCTTTAGATAAGAGGTTACACAATGGTTTAGATATTATACTAAAGTCTTTGATAAACCTCCTATAAAAACCAGCATGTCCAAGGAATGATCTAACATCTCTTACACACTTTGGTGTAGGCAAGTTGGAAATTAATTCAATTTTTGACTTGTCTACCTCAATTACTTTTGATGAAACAATATGGCCAAGAACAATCCCATTTTTTACCATGAAATGACATTTTTTCCAATTAAGTACAAGATTCTTTTCTTCACACCTTTTCAAGACTTTCTCTAAGTTCATTAGACAATCATTGAAAGAATCGCCAAAAATAGCGAAATGATCCATGAAAATTTCAAGAAAACGTTCAACCATATCACTAAATATGCTAAGCATGCATCTTTGAAATGTGGCTGGTGCATTACATAATCCAAAAGGCATCCTACGATAAGCAAATGTACCAAATGGACATGTAAAAGTGGTTTTCTCTTGATCTTCAAGTGCTATTTCAATTTGATTGTACCCTTAATACCCATCTAGGAATTAATAAAATTCATGTCCTGCAACTCTTTCAAGGATTTGATCCATAAAAGGTAAAGGAAAATGGTCTTTCCTAGTCATTGAATTGAGTTTCCTATAGTCAATACACATACGCCAACCAGTAATAGTCCTTGTTAGAATTAATTCATTATTTTCATTTTTGACCACAGTAACTCCAGATTTCTTAGGTACAACTTGGGTAGGACTTACCCATTTATTGTCAGAAATAGAATAAATAATTCCATTATCTAGGAGCTTAATGACTTCATTTCTCACTACTTCTTTCATATTAGGATTAAGCCTTCTTTGCATTTCTCTTGTGGGTTTGCTATTTTCCTCTAAATAAATCTTGTGTGTGCAAATCAAAGGACTTATTCCCTTTATGTCAGCTATGGTCCATCCTAAAGTAGATTTATGCATTTTCAAAGTTTGTAACAACTTACCATCTTGGTGTTCATCGAGTTTGGAAGAGATTATTACCGGAAAAATCTCATCTTCCCCTAAAAGGGAGTATTTGAGATCAGATGGCAATGGTTTCAACTCAAGCTTTGGTGATGCGATACTTGAAGGCATTGTTATATTGGAACGTGGTGGTAATTCCTGAAATCTTGGCCTCCATCCTTTGTTTTCCATTCTTTGAGAACAATCAAGTAAAGAACATATATTAGAGATATCATGATCCAAATCCATACTTGATTCAAATGAATTAACTAAACAAACTTCCAATGGATCTAAATTACTCCCTGTTTGAATACAATGTCTTAAGATGGTCTCAATCATGTTGACCTCCTCATTTTTATCTTCTTCATGTGGTTGCTTACACAAATTGAAAATATTAAGTTCAAGTGTCATGTTCCCAAATGGAAACTTCATCACTCCATTCCTACAATTAATCAAAGCATTAGAAGTTGCTAGAAATGGTCGTCCTAAAATAATAGGAATTGGAACTTACCTCAATAGGTTGTGTATCCAAGGCAATAAAATCCACAGGATATATGAATTTATCAACTTGAACTAACACATCTTCCACTATTCCTCTTGGGACTTTAACTGATCTATCGGTAAGCAAAAGAGTGACAGAAATTAATTTTAACTCACCTAGATTGAGTTTTTGATAAACTGAATATGGAAGTAAATTCACACTAGCTCCAAGATCAAGTAATGCTTGTTCAATTTTTTGTTCACCAATAACACATGAAATTGTAGGACAACCAGGGTCTTTATATTTCAAACTATTATTATTTTGAAGTATTAAACTTACTTGTTCTGCTAGAAAAGCTCTCTTTTTCATGTTTAGTTTTCTTTTCACAGTACACAAGTCCTTCAAGAATTTAGCATAAGATGGTACATATTTAATAGCATCCAATAAAGGGATATTGATTTTTACCTGTTTGAAGATTTCAAAAATTTCAGGATTGTGATTCACTTTCCTTGAATTATTCGAAGCATGAGGAAATGGGAGAGTATAAGAGGATTCAATCTTTTCTTCAGAGGGTATATGTTTAACCTCTTCCTTACCTTTGGAGTTTAATTCATCATCTTTCTCACAAGGTTCAGGAATAGATTTTTCAACAATCTTACCACTATGAAGATTCATGATTGTTTTGACTTGATCCATGGGTTGGCCTCCAGAGGATCCTGCATGTGAATTGAATTGTCCCTTGGGGTTTTGCTGTGGTTGAGAAGGAAACTTACCTTTCTCTTGAATTTGGAGAGCAAATGCAAATTTTGCAAGAGTATCTTTCAAATCTGCCATAGTTTGGGCATTTTGATTATTGATAGACTCTTTCTTTTCAATGAATGAATGCAATGTTTCTTCAAAATTTTTCCTAGGAGAAGGTATGTAAGGTGCATAACCTTGAGGATTTTGAAAATGTTGTTGTGCATGAAATGATGGTTGTGAAGATTGTGCATGATTATCATTCCTCCAACTAAAATTTGGGTGATTTCTCCAACCGGGATTATATGTTTGAGAATATGGATTAGGATTTGTACTTTTGAATGTGTTTAAGACATTAGCTTACTCATGAAGACATTCCTTAAAAGAAGGCAAAGTTGGATAGTCATTAGTTGAGTGATCATTAGTTTCACAAATATGACACACAATTTCTTGCACAGATTTCACTTGACCACTCTTTTCGTTTCAAGTGCCTCAACTTTTCTAGCTAAGGATGCAAGTTTGGCTTGAAACTCGTGATCTTCCCTAAGGTTATTCATGCCTCCACTACATACAGAGGGTTGAGTTTTGGTAGGTATCTCACAAGTTCCCACAATGTCCCAATTTTGTGCATTTTTAGGTAGTAAGTCTAAGTATTCAATTGTCTCATTGGGATCTTTATCTTCAAAAGTACCATTACACATCATTTTGATCATTTGCCTATCTCTAGGTGTTAATCCCTCTCAAAAATGAGTCAGTAACCTTTATGTTTCAAAACCATGGTGAGGACAAGTATTAAGTAATTCCTTATACCTATCCCAACACTGGTAAAATGTTTCTCCTTGTTTTTGAGTGAAAGTGGTGATTTATCTTTTGAAAGAATTTGTTTGGTGAGGAGGGAAAAATTTTTTTAAAAACTGTTGTTGCATTTCATCCCAAGAACCAATGGAACCTAACCTAAGATTTTGTAGCCATGTTTTAGCTTTATCTTTTAATGAAAAGTGAAAAAGCTTAAGTCTAATGGTATTCATGCTACAATTTTAGTCATTATAAGTATTACACACCTCTTCAAATTCCCTTAAATGCAAATATACATTTTCTGAATCTAAGCCATGAAAAGTTGGTAAAAGTTGAATGATACCAGGCTTGAAATTGAAATGAGATGCATCAGGAGGAAAAACTAAACATGACGGTGCACCTATTCTTGTGGGATTCATGTGGTATCTTAGTGTCTTAGGCCTATCTTGGTCATTATGTATAGAATGATTATCTCCTTGGTCAATTTGATTTTCGGCCATGTTTTCACGAGAAAATGAAGGCTTCCTAGTAAGTCTACCACTTGATGAGCGTGACCAAACTTTTATACAAATGAAGAAAGAAAAGAAAAAAAAAACAAGGAAGGATATTTTTGTTTTATCACTAAGAAAGAAAATGAAGAAGGAAAGAGATGAGATAAAAATTAAAACAAAAAGAAATGAAATTATGGTTTGTGGAATAAACTTTACCTCCCCGGCAATGGCGCCAAAAACTTGACTGATTCAAATTAATGAAGTCTTTTCCCAAGTGCAGGAGTGTCAAAGTAATAAATTACTCAGTAAGACTGATGTCGATCCACATGAAGCTTAATGAATAATACAAGACCATAACACATATATTACAGGAATAAAGATGATGGAAGAAAGTATGTTATAGAATGATTATGACAGTATGAAAAAAGTGACAAAAATATAACGATATAAAGTTGCAGAATTAAACAGTTGCTAAGATTAGGGGATCCACTCTTGAGTATATCAAATAAGTATAACCTAAGATCTTTTATCACTCAATTGGAATCCACATATAACGGAGGTTCCAATCGGAAGATTAATCATTAAAGGTCCATTATTAGTTATTTATGTGATTAGATTAGTTTTCTTAATTACCTTCTTTGATAACGCCAACACTTGCAAATGTGGTCAAGNTGTGAAGATTGTGCATGATTATCATTCCTCCAACTAAAATTTGGGTGATTTCTCCAACCGGGATTATATGTTTGAGAATATGGATTAGGATTTGTACTTTTGAATGTGTTTAAGACATTAGCTTACTCATGAAGACATTCCTTAAAAGAAGGCAAAGTTGGATAGTCATTAGTTGAGTGATCATTAGTTTCACAAATATGACACACAATTTCTTGCACAGATTTCACTTGACCACTCTTTTCATTTCAAGTGCCTCAACTTTTCTAGCTAAGGATGCAAGTTTGGCTTGAAACTCGTGATCTTCCCTAAGGTTATTCATGCCTCCACTACATACAGAGGGTTGAGTTTTGGTAGGTATCTCACAAGTTCCCACAATGTCCCAATTTTGTGCATTTTTAGGTAGTAAGTCTAAGTATTCAATTGTCTCATTGGGATCTTTATCTTCAAAAGTACCATTACACATCATTTTGATCATTTGCCTATCTCTAGGTGTTAATCCCTCTCAAAAATGAGTCAGTAACCTTTATGTTTCAAAACCATGGTGAGGACAAGTATTAAGTAATTCCTTATACCTATCCCAACACTGGTAAAATGTTTCTCCTTGTTTTTGAGTGAAAGTGGTGATTTATCTTTTGAAAGAATTTGTTTGGTGAGGAGGGAAAAATTTTTTTAAAAACTGTTGTTGCATTTCATCCCAAGAACCAATGGAACCTAACCTAAGATTTTGTAGCCATGTTTTAGCTTTATCTTTTAATGAAAAGTGAAAAAGCTTAAGTCTAATGGTATTCATGCTACAATTTTAGTCATTATAAGTATTACACACCTCTTCAAATTCCCTTAAATGCAAATATACATTTTCTGAATCTAAGCCATGAAAAGTTGGTAAAAGTTGAATGATACCAGGCTTGAAATTGAAATGAGATGCATCAGGAGGAAAAACTAAACATGACGGTGCACCTATTCTTGTGGGATTCATGTGGTATCTTAGTGTCTTAGGCCTATCTTGGTCATTATGTATAGAATGATTATCTCCTTGGTCAATTTGATTTTCGGCCATGTTTTCACGAGAAAATGAAGGCTTCCTAGTAAGTCTACCACTTGATGAGCGTGACCAAACTTTTATACAAATGAAGAAAGAAAAGAAAAAAAAAACAAGGAAGGATATTTTTGTTTTATCACTAAGAAAGAAAATGAAGAAGGAAAGAGATGAGATAAAAATTAAAACAAAAAGAAATGAAATTATGGTTTGTGGAATAAACTTTACCTCCCCGGCAATGGCGCCAAAAACTTGACTGATTCAAATTAATGAAGTCTTTTCCCAAGTGCAGGAGTGTCAAAGTAATAAATTACTCAGTAAGACTGATGTCGATCCACATGAAGCTTAATGAATAATACAAGACCATAACACATATATTACAGGAATAAAGATGATGGAAGAAAGTATGTTATAGAATGATTATGACAGTATGAAAAAAGTGACAAAAATATAACGATATAAAGTTGCAGAATTAAACAGTTGCTAAGATTAGGGGATCCACTCTTGAGTATATCAAATAAGTATAACCTAAGATCTTTTATCACTCAATTGGAATCCACATATAACGGAGGTTCCAATCGGAAGATTAATCATTAAAGGTCCATTATTAGTTATTTATGTGATTAGATTAGTTTTCTTAATTACCTTCTTTGATAACGCCAACACTTGCAAATGTGGTCAAGTATTCATGGTACCACCTTATGTTCACAACAAATCAAAATTTCTTCCTAGCACAACCGGTATAAAAGGAATTAAGTATTTGTTGTGCCAATGGTTGACTACAATGAATCAAGACTCACCACTTAACAAGAAAGGTACTACGATTGATTAAAAAAATTAAATAGCACATGCATAACAGTGATTAAAAGATATAAATAATGAAGTCCACCTAGAGTTTAGATTATACCTATCTTTCCTCGCAGAGGTTCACCCTTTCATCCTAGCAACATATAAGATTAAGTAAACATGATGAAGATGAATAAAAAGTATGAACACAATATGAACATAACTATAAATTTAAAACTCTTACTATTTTGAATGCAAAGCAAGATCAAAATATCATGAATAACAAGAGGAGAATAAAAGAGAGTGATCTAGTTTACAAAACCAAGATGCCTTATAAGCCTAGCTTAAGCATCTATTTATAGGAAAATTTAGAGATACAAAGTCAAAATTTGTAAACTAAAGATAAGAGCAAGTTGGCAACTTGTTTTGGCAGTTCAGTCTCTCCCAAAAATATATCTAAAACTTCATGAATTTGGATGAGAAATATCTTGATCAAAACAAAAACATGAAGCTTTATCTCTTAGGAGTCGTATGCCACCAAAAATGCATACTTTGGATAAGTATTTCTTGACTTATAGCAAAATTGGTGAAGTTAGGTTCTGCTGAGTCAAAATCAGTTGTTGATCCTATCATGTAGAAAGATCCGATATTTTTGCCCTGATTTCGGCTTCTTTTGAATTTTTTCAAAGAAAAAATCATCTAGATAATTTTGTGTACATATCCATAGCATCACGAATCACTCCATTTGAGATTATAATGAGGTCAGAATAGGCCAAACAACAAAGAGTGTCGGGCTAAACGTGAGTACAATCTAATTTATAATGTTGTCCATTTGAGACCCATTTCGAAATAATCTGAGCAGATCTTGTGAATTGGACTTAGTGAGTAATTGAGTCCAAAATCCATGAGTTCAATAATTGGATCAAAATTCCATGTAGTTTAGAATCTGTGCCTATTTTAGGAAACCTGTGCAGAAACGAATATTTAGTACAAATTAGAGGTAATTCTTGCTTTTATGCCTAAGTCTCCAAAAGTGCTTCAAATTATGGAAATGAAACTTTAAGTATATAATGATGATCTAATCCCATAATAAATGTACACAATTAGACGTTCATCAGCTGGCGGGTTTGTTTCTATTACTTGTTAATTTTTTTTCCTTCTTCGATTGTTTAGCCAAGTCTAGTGTAGTAAGTGTATGTATGATGATGATTTTGTTGTTAAATTAAGTGCTTAAAATTACGGTTGATTTTATATAACCTGTTTAATTTGGACTTTGGAATAAAAGTTTCAATCAATCTCAAATTACCTCAATGTATGATTTCTTAATAAGTTTCTGAATAAGATAACTGGAAATATACTTAAACTTTAATGTATATTTTTGCTTAAGTAAATAAAACTTATAAGAGTTTTTAATGATTATGGAATTTATAATGATTTGAGGATCAAAACAAAAATATCTGATATTTGATTTCATCTGAATTTCGAAATATTAAAATTTTATTTTATTTTCACTTAAAATTATTAAAAGTCATAACTTTGAATTTCTTGTCGTGACAATAATTCTATTTTAAAAAATAGATTAAATTATTTATTAAAAAAATGGTGTTTCGTCCTAGGATTAATGAAGTAGTTAGATTATTTTAGTTAATTTTGACTAAATCTGAGCCAAGTGTAATGTCGATCTATTTTGAAAAACCGAGAGGGCTACAACAAAATAGGCTTTTAATTGCATATAACTATAGATTCCTAACAAAAGGGTTACCAAGCTCAACCTTTAGTAGCCACGCCCATACCTGTATTTTAGGAAAAATGTTACAACTAGGATTCAGTAATACTATTTAGAATATGATTTTTTTTTTGATAATACTCTTAATATTAGACTATGACTTAATACTTGCATTATTTATCTACTTACATTTATACTTATGTCTTTACTAAAACGTTGCTTCCATTTGATTTTCTTAGTTGCTAACGAGATTTCATTAAAACAAAATATAAAAATTAAAAGAGAAAAGAATCATGTTTTTTGGTTTTTGAATTACATCTAAATAAATTCATTGGGCGCTAAAATCATATTTTCGTTTCTCTCTTAAAATTTCTCTATAGAGCATTAAATCTAATCATTGTTACTATTTTAGATAAGCGCACCAAAATTTTCCTTCTGATAAGTGTCGTCACTTTAAAAAAAATGCACCAACTAGCGCTAGATTGGGTAAAATTATTTGTTCTAAAGTAGCGACTATTTTTGCCACTTTAGACTGATTTATTATTGATAAATTAAAATAATTATAATTAATATGAAACATATAAAAATAGAGACAAAAATTTGGTTAAAAGTGGCAACAAATATCTCCGCTTTAGATTAAGATATTTAAAATGGTGACACATATTGCCACTTTAAGTTTTCAAATTTTAAAGTGGTGACAATTATCGTTGCTTTAAAGTGGCGACGTCTCGACTAAAGTGAAGATACTAGTCGCCACTTTAGATGATCGGTTTCTATACCTAGAAATCAATCTTTTTTTCCTCAGTTTTTTATCACTCTCTCTCGCACTGTGATTCTACTTATTTCCTCTTAGATTGGTAAGTTTGTTTTGCTATTTCTCTCTCTTTCTCTCTCTCTTCCTTTGTTGTTGATTTTTTTTTTTGGATTTGATGAAAAAATCCACCTCTCCTTTGAGGTTAATAGGTTCATTTTAGATTAATTTGTGGTTTAATTTTTTGTTTAAATAATTCAAAATATATGTTGTAATATTAGATAAATTTGAATATGAGATATATATATATATGGTTATGTGTTGATATTTTAGTTTTGTTTTAGTATTAATTCAAATAAATGTTATAATATAAGGAAAAATAAATATTGGTGTAGTTTTTTTTTAGTTTTAGATTTTTTTATTATATTATTAGGAATATGAATATTTAATGAATTTTTTGATATTAGATATGAATTTTTAATAGATTATGGGCTATTGGATTTGATGAGTTATTAGTAGATATTTATGTTTTGAAGTTGTGGATTGAGTATGAAAAATTATTTAGTTCGATTTTTTTTTGTGTTAAATTTTGATTTTTTTTAGTATTTTTTTTATTTTAGTTTATGAATTAGAAAGTTTTTAGGTTAGAATTTTATTTTATTAGAATTAATAAATGAAATGAATAATAATGAATTATTTTGTTAAATGAATAAAATATTTAATTGAATAAGATTTTTTTAAATGATTATTTTGAAGTAATTTTAAGTAATTAATTTTCATGAATAAATAAATATTTAATTAATAATTTTTAGAGTAAATTGTTTAGAAACTTTTTTGTAATTAAGTAGTTATAACCAAATTAAAATGATAAGAAAAAAGGAAAAAAAAATAAAAATACAATTAATGTAAATAAAGAAAAGAAAAGGATAGTCAATAGATAAAATAACAGGATAGTAATACTCCTATAGTTAATAAAATACCCGAAATACACCTACAATTATAATTATATCCAAAATACTGTTACAAATAATTAATTACGAAAAGTAGGTTATTTTGGCAAAATAAACAAAAAAAAATTAATTTATAAAATACCTGAAATACCCCTACAACTAATTTTTCCAAAAAATAGGTTATTTTAACAAAATTCCCAAAAATACCCATTTAATTCACAAAATATTCAAAATATCCCTAGAATAATAAAAAACCCAAAATACCCTTATATTGCCTGAAATACTCATACAATTTAAAAAAACCTAAAAATACCCATTTAATTTACAAAATATCATAAATGGCCATAGAATAATAAAATACCAAAAATATCACTATAGTAACGACAATACTCATACAATTAAAAAATTTCTAAAAATACTCATTTAATTCTTAAAATACTCAAAATTCCTCTAAAATAATAAAATAACCAAAATACCCTTATAGTAACAGAAATACTCATACAATTAAAAAAATACTAAGAAATACCTCATTTAATCATGAACACTAGAATGGTCACTACTTATAAACTTGTTTGGGATATTCTTGACCATTATACTCAGAGTTAGACAATTATGATGATCAAGACTATTCCAAACTTGTTGACATGTGACGATAAAGGTTATAGTCACTGTCATAATGTGTACATTTGTACACATAGTGACTTTACTACTTGCATGCATTATTTTAGTCTCAAACGAAATTATCTTAGACCCGTTCGGAAGTTGATGAGAGAATATATATCTCAATATCGATTTTTGAACTGTTCCGTTTGGACAGTTTGGGATTACATGTTATTTATTGTCATTTACTTATAAATATTGTTCTTCAGTCGAAATTCTAGTGGTATCTCCTTACTGTCTCTAAGTGTGTACATATATGTAGCACACTTAGGAGAGCTATTTGGAAATGTTGCTTGAATTTTGGAGTAAACATAATAATATTTACATGAATAATGTACCATATAATAAAGTAATTCTAAATGAGATAGGGCCTTATCCTTTAGAAATAGAGCGATAAGGTTGATTTAGGACATGTTTTGCATGGTCATCTATAACTATTCTATTTGAACACTAAGTTGTTGTGAATAATAACAGTGCGGATGCCTGTGGATAAGAGTTGGATATATTTGAAAGATTATTGGTGTGATGCATATTGGAATTGTACAATTGTATTTGCTGAAAGGGCTGAACAATATGTCAATGACCAAGCCAGAGTTAAATGCCTTTATCTGATATGTCAGAATGTGTTTCATCAGACTACTAAAATGCTAGAAGCACATTTGACAAACAATGGATTTGATTCATCGTAGACTAACTCAACAATAATGTTCATGTAGAAAATGTTGATCTGATAGATGAGATAATGGACATATTTCAAAATTTTATTGGGCCAAAAAATGCAGAATATGGTGAAAATGAATATGATATACGAGATGATATGACAATGAGACTATCTATATCTAGCCAACAATATGATAAGTTCTTCTCTAAAGTGGAAGCTGAGTTGTATCTAAGATACACCAGTTACTCATCTTTGAACTTTTGGTCAAACTTATGTATTTCAAAGTAATGCATAAGTGGACTAATAAGTTATTTGATAATTTATTGAAATTATTGAAGGATGTATTTCCACTTGACAATAAGATACCACAATTGCATTATGATGCAAAGAAGTGGATATCTAAGTTAGTTTTGGGATACGAGTCTATTCATGCATGCCAATATGCCTGTGCGTTATTTTAGAACGAGAATAGTAACATGGAGAATTATCCCTTTGTAGGATGAGTTGATGGGTAGAAAAAACTATGAGCGAGAGGAATATACTTCCCAAAGTATTATAGTATTTTCCTTTAACACCACAATTGAAGTGTCCATATGGGTCTAGACATACTGCAAAAAAATAAAAATAAAGTGGCATTTTAAGGGTTGTTTAAACAAGGAAAGGGTATTAAGACATCCTGTTGATAGTGAAACATGGAATGATTTTCATATGAAGTATCCAGATTTTGCTTTAGAACAACAAATATTTGTTTGGGATTAGTTACTAATGGGTTTAATCTATTTGGCCACTTGAGTTTATCTTACAGTATGTGGCCAATTATTTCAACTACTTATATCCTTCCTCTGTGGCCATGCATGAAAGAGTTGTATTTTATGATGTTCCTTTTCATTCCTAGATTGCAATCTCTTGTTGATGTACTTCTAAGACCGTGGGTGGAAGAATTGAAGCATTTATGGCATGTTGGAGTTGAAATGAGAGATGGCATTGATAATAAAAATGTTTGATATTGATTGTAAATGATTTTTTAGCTCGTAGTAGTTTATCTGAATGGAGTGGCATGGGTACAATGCACGTCCTACATATAATGAAGATACTCCATCAATGCATTTAAGAACAAAGACTTGTTATGTGGGCCATAGATGTTTTCTTCCAAAATCTCATACATTTTGAAAAGTTCACTGTTTGATGGGAAGGTAGAGAGAAGAAATCCATGAAGGGTATTTTTTAATAAAGATATTCTACAACAACACAGTCATCTATGACCTAATGTACTAGGTAAACATCTAAAATATGATGAGATAAAATAAAAATAGGACAACAAAGTACTTAACTAGAGAAAGAAAAGTGTATTTTTTGAGCTTGAGTATTGGTCATCATTAAAATTAAGGCAAGTTCTCGATGTTATACATATTGAGAAAAATGTATACGATAGAGTTCTTTGTACAATGTCAAGCAATGAAGAAAAATCCAAGGACATAGTGAATGCAAGGCGTGGCTTAAAAGATTTAAATATCAAATCAGAATTAATTGTCGTTGAAGAAGGGAACAAATTGATTATACCCTATGTAGAGTACAGTCTCAGTACTGATAATCGACATAAATTTTGTCAATTTATTAAATTTGTCAAGTTTTCTGATATGTTTGCAAGTAATTTTCGATACAATATAACTAAAAATGATACAAAAATTACCAGGCTACGTGCCCCACCGTCAGTATAGAGTCCATAAACTTGCGCGTAGTTTTGTTACTTCTGATTACCTCCCTATTTGGTAGGCATAGGTAATTCGGTTGCCTCTCTAGGTTTGGTAGGGGACATATAGGTGTCCCCTCCGGGTATGGGCTTAGGTGTCAGGCAAGCTGTTAGGTACACTTAGTGCCATCATTCTGGGTTGCCACAAATGAGAGGATGTGAGCTCATGGGTATGGTTGATTTGTGTCATGTGCATTTGAATTGGATGGTTTTGATTGTATTGATATATTTATACATATACATATGGATTTCCAGTTTTGGATCATTATATATGTATGTATTGGATTTAGACTAAACATGCAGAAACTTTCCATAACTAAAATGTTTTCGACCGGGTAACTGTTTTTTCTACTGGGAATTTTATGCTCACCCCTTCCTCCCTTCCTCAAGTCATTTCCAATGCGACGTAGGAGATTAAGAGGAGTAAGAGATCATCTTGACTATAGTTTATTATCTTGGTAATGCTTGAAGCATGTTGTTGCGATGTTTGGATTATTTGAGTTTTGTTTTAGCATTGAACCAAGATTACTACTTTCCATTTTGTCTGTGAACTCATGTATGCCATTCTAATATCTATTCTAACATAGATAATGATGATGCTTGAACACACATTTGATTTATGTTCTTTTCAGTATTTAATTGATCTATGTTTAATGGTGTATACGAACTGTGGGAGAGGTTCACAAGATGGAATTTCAAATATTTTATTTAAAATGGATTATTTTATAAAACTATAACTTTTAGACGTTTTCAAATAAATCAAAGAATTTCTTATCCTTGCAAAATTCTCCTTCTACTAAACAAGTACAAGACCGAATCACAACTTTTACACAAGAAGGAACCCTAATCACAAAATGAACCAAAATGTCATCTACTTTCATAAAAACTAGTCCATTTGCTTCTAAATGGTACCATATGGTTCTAGAAATATTTGGAAGCACCTCCCCTATTTTAGGACATCCCCACATGATTAAAATTATAGTTTAAGACCTATAATAATAATCAACAAGCCAGTTCCCACATATACAATTCAAAGAAGATCATTTAGAGCAACCTAGGTACACTTGAATTCCTTTCGTTTTAAACAAAGTTTAAAACCACTTTTACACTTTTATATTGTCTTAAACAGCAACAAAACAAATATATTTGTAAAGTTATGGACAATTTTAGTTAAGTCAAAAATCTTGTCAGTTAAAGAAGTATTTTCTTTTAACAAAACATCACAATTACTACAACGTAATTTTACTTCCTTTTCTTTAGTAAACTTTTCAACTATTTTTGACAAACTAAGAATTACCTTTTTAAGAGATTGTTCTTGAAAATGAGTTTTTCATAGTTTTTGTATAAATCATTGAAATTATTCAATAAACTTTCCTATGATAAATCACAATCAGTATCATTACTAAAATCACTATTAGTAAAACCATCATCATGAAATTCACCTTTAGGTTTAAGAGAACTTACCTCATTTTCTATTGTCGTGAAGCACATGTGGGCAATTTCTTCTTATTCTTCTCCATTGGACTCTTCTTCTTCACTATCATCCCAAGTGGCCTTCATTGCCTTCTTCTTCATTTTTCTTCTCAAGGGACTTTCGTTCTTCATATGTCCTAGCTTCTTGCATTCAAAACAAGTGATGAGATTATCCTTTATTTTCTTCTCTCGGAAGTCATTGCCTTTGGTATTCTTTTTGAAATTCTTCTTTTTGAAATTTAAGTACTTCTTGTACCTTTTAGTAAGTAAGGTAATGTCTTCTAGCTCACTATCCGCAAATTCTTCTTCTTTCTCATTGCTTTCTTGTATGGCTGCTTTAAGAAAGATTCCTTTCTTTATCTTTTCTTCTCCTTCATTTTCATTAGTTTCTATTATAAAGATTTCATGGGTCATGAGGGAACCCATAAGTTCTTACTTGCTTCTTGAATAACTACCACTTTGCTTCTATATGCTTGAGGGAGGCTTCTAAGAATCTTACTTACCAACTCACCATTTGGAAAGATTTTTCCTAAAGCACCATGAGAGTTAATGATGAAAGTAAATCTAGTAAACATTTGAGAAATAGATTCATCTTTTAACATTTTTAATAACTCAGGTTCTTGTGAAAATATTAATTCTAGTTTCCTTCATGGAATTAGTTCCTTGATATGACACTTTAAGTATGTTCCATAATTTATGAGCGTCCTTAGCTTTTATAACATTATTATATACGTTCCAATCTAGACCACACATAAGAATGTTTCTAGCTTTTCCATTTTTGATAAAAGATATTTTATCCTTTTCATCATATTCCTCAATATCTTTTTCTACTTCAACTCCATTAACAATCTTTGTAATTTTTAATGGTTATGACAATATACCATTAATCAAAATTTTTGGATCTAAAATATGTATCTATATGACTTCTCCAATAGATAAAATCACTTCCATTAAAGAAAGGTGATTTGGAAGGTGGCAACCCCTCATATTTAAAAGAAAAGTTGTTTAGATTACCCATATCAAAAACAGTTAAGTTTTAGAAAACTGAGCACCAAGCTCTAATACCAATTATTGTCCGAAGAATAGCTAATCCAAGAGGGAGGGTGAATTGAGTTTTTAAGACTTTTACAACTTTTTGAATCAAGCAACAAGATTGAGCCAAAAATGAATGGAGCAAGTAAAAATAGCAAATAAATAAACACAATATCAAACTAAACAAATTAAAGAGACAAGGGTAGAGAGATTGCAAATGCTATTTTTACAAGGTTCGATAAACACGATGGTTTGCCTACGTCCCCAGTTCTCCGCAACTTACTTAGAGCTTTCCACTATCGAATCAAGATTATGGGCTTGACAGATCCCTTGTACAACTAGAGTGATTCCTTCTTTGGCATACCTACACCTTTATAATAGTCTTAAATCCAGCTCTATTATGCCTAACCACGGATTGTTTAGAATCTGGTGTCAATCTCACCTATACCGGGTTGTTTATGACTCTGGTGCCAACGTCACCTCTCTATAATATTTTTATGAAAATATAAGTGAACACTTACTCAAAGAATCACCTCTCAAAGAAAAAATACAAGATAAGCTTAGGTGATTTAAGAACAATGCACAAATGATGGTCTAGTAATAGCTCAAATAGATTTGAAAGTTAAAGTAGAGTAAAAGAGAGCTTTTTGCACTAAGAAACATATTGGGTATCAATTTAGGTTTGTATTTTCTTGTTCTAAGTCATCAAACTTGACTATATTTAAAAGCATCTTCAAAAACTAGCCATTTTCAACAGTTGGTAAGTTGTTGCCAAAATTTTGGCCGACCAGAAATAATTTTAGTCGACCAAAAAACTAGCTGTTGGAGTCTGATACGCTAGTTTAGCTCCAACAGTCATTTTTTGGCCTTTATTTTGGTTGACCAAGCTTGATCGACGAACATTAGTCAGAAACCAATTTTTTTTTTGTTTCTTTGAACTAATTTAGTCGTTTTGAAAACTTTCTTTTTCAAATCATTTTTAACATTAAGAAAATGTACTTTTGAGAATATTTGGGCTAGATTAGAAATGATATTTATTTTCAAACAATCAATGCATTTAAAGTTTAGCTAATTCTTTAAAGATTTGTTTGAAAAATCATTTGAAAGATTTTTGAGCCATATCAAAGAGAATGTTTTGTGCAATGCAATAAATTAAGTACAAGACTAGGAAATAAATTTTAACCTATTTAGACTTGGTCTTGAATCTTGATTCTTCACTTTCACCTTCAACCTTAGAGATTTTTCAATGATGCGCTATTCTTGAGGACTTCATTTCTTGAGTTTTATCAATTTCTTTTTTAACTTCATAACTACAAACTCAAGCTAGTTATTAGTAACTAAATCACTTGTTTGTTATTATCAAAGTAAGACAAGATTGAAAGCCACATAGGTTAACACAACCAACATCTAAGACATATGATCTAGTACTAAAATCTACCAAGATGTGTTATTTCGTCAGATTCTATATTATTAAGTGTAATTATATAATTCAACAAATATATTTTAGAAACAGCAAAAAATATTGACCTTAATTAATTTTATGCAATAGTTATTCAAATAAAGTCATATTTGAAAATAGATAATCTCAACCAACTCAAGATTAAGACTAAAACTCAACTTTGCTTATGAAATTTATTATTATTGACAGTTGTTAAATGAAATATTATTTAGTCGGTGTAAGTCTTATTATACCAGCAAACTTTAGTTGACTAAGATAAGCCAAACTTTTTTAAAGTGTATTATAGCATAAATAACATACTTAACCTAATTTATATTATTGTGAACCATAATTAATTAATTGTAAATAACTTATGTCTATATCTTTTTTGTGAATCTACATCGTAATGACAAATATACATATTGATACAACTAAATGGACCTTTATTCAAAAAACATTATGCACAAATAATTAGCTAATAATATTTTATTTCATTAATATAAAAATATTTTACATAAAAGTCAACTACTTTTATAAGATTCTCCCCTAATTCTAACAATCTTCTACTAGCTTTCAAAACATTTGGGGCATCTCTCTAATCTCCATTGTATCTAAGTGTCAGTTAAAAGTAATTTTAGTAATAACCTTAGTGAATGGATAAGCACTGTTATCAACTATTGGTATTTTGGTGACTTTTATATCTATCTCTTACATTATGCTTCAAAGTTTATGGTACTTTCTAAGAGTATACTTTTGTGACTTGTAGTTTTTTGGTTCCTTCAATTGTGTCACTGCACCATTGTCGTCACAGTGCAATAGCTATGGGACTTGTTATGCTAGGTCTCACCTTAATGTCCTGATCAAATTTTTGGAGACATACAAACCTCTTTTACAACGTCTAAAGCCATGATATACTTAGCATTTGTGCTGGAGTCACCAATGTAGCTCTGCTTAATGGTTCTCCTATCACAACCCAAAACTCGTGCTAGTGGCAGAAGAGGAATTTCACAAGGATGAGAAATTCCTTAATTTGTTTGAAAACATCTAAAAGTTATAGTTTTATGAAAAATCCATTTTAAATAAAATATTTGGAATTCCATCCCGTAAACCTCTCATACAGTTCGTATACACAATTAAACATAGATCGAATAAATACCAAAAAGAACGTAAATCAAATATATGCTCAAGCATCATCATCATTCACGTCAGAATAGACATCAAAATGGCATACATGAGTTCACAAACAAAATGGAAAGTAGTCATCTTAGTTCAATGCTAAAATAAAACTCAAACAATCCAAACATCACAACAACACGCTTCAAGCATTACCAAGATAACGAACTACAGTCAAGATGACCTCTTACTCCTCTTGATCTCCAAAGTCGCACTGGAAATGACCTGAGGAAGGGAGGAAGGGGTAAGCATAAAATGCTCTATAGGAAAAATAGTTACCCAGTCAAAAACATTTTAGTGATAGAAAGTTCCTACATGGTTAGTCTAAATCCAATCCATATATAATGATCCAAAACTGGAAATCCATATGTATATGTATCAATAAATCAATTCAATCAAAACCATTCAATTTAGATGCATCTGACACAAATCAACCTATACCCATGAGCTCACATCCTCTCATATGTGGAAACCCAGGATGATGGCACTAAGTGTACCTAACAGCCTGCCTGACACCTAAGCCCATACTTGGAAGGGACACTCATGTGTCGCCTACCAAACTTGGAGGGGCAACTGAATTACCTACGCCTGCTAAATGGGGAGATAATCAAAAGTAACAAAATCCCACACAGGTTTACGGACTCTACACTGACGGTAGGGCACGTAGTGCCACACTGTAAACCCACGATGCTAACACGGTGCTCATGTATGATCCTACGACACATGCAACATAGAACTGAAGTGTGAAAATAATCGTGTTCGGGTTTTTCAATAAAATATGCATATTAGGTTTTTATAAAAAAAAAGGGCAGCATAATGGCCCTATTTTTGATATACCCAAAACTAATCTACACTCAAAAAAATCCCCAGAGCAGTACCGTAGATTTACATATATCATACCATCACAATCCATCACATATGTTCTAGAAAACCAAAAATCACATTTGTTCTCATGTATTGTAGAAAATAAGTTTTATTTGAAAATAGTATAAAATAGAGGTAACCAAATCCCTACCACATAAGAATAGCGATACCACGCTATTGAATCCTTAAGCCATCGTCGACAATCGTATAGAGAGTTAGGAACCAATTCTAAGCCCTCAATTGTCCTCTTGTGAAACCCAACTTCTCAATGGAGCTTCAATTCCACAAACAGACCTCTTCACTAAATACCTAGCACCCAAAATCCAATTCGGGTCCGAGCCTACATCGGGCCGGTGGCATGTAAATCGAGGCAAATCTTAGTTGTCCGATTTCGATTTTCATTCCGATCACCAAACATAGGCACTGTATATATATATCAAACTTTCTCATTTTCTGAGTACAATCCAAAAATGACAACAAAAACACAATCAAACGGCCAGATCAAAAAGTCAACTCAAGTTCAAAATATTCCAAAAATGGCAACTTGTGATTCGGGCATTATGGGGTTAAGATATATATAGCTTGACCTTCCTCTCGACGAGATGAATCCAACGAGCCAAAGAACGTGAGCTGAAATGGCCCGAAACGACGTCAGTGATGAAAAGATTCGAACGGCTGTAATGGTATTTCCCAGCGAAATAGTGGCCAGTGACTGCTAGCGATGGCCGGTGGAGCTTCCTTGCAGCACGGTGCGTCGACGCCGGTAGGCTAGAGGGCGGACGACAGCCCAAGATTTTTCCTGTGGCGGCCTTGAGCCTTCGGCTGAGAGAAACCGAGAGTGAGGAAGAGAAGAGAGCGTCAGGGAGAGAGAGAGAAATGATAGGGTCACATGGCCCTATCTTATAGGGCTGTGCAATTTTTTGTAAATTGCACAATAGTCCTCAAAATTTCAAATCAGTCTCCCAAAAATTACAATTTAGTCTTTCTACACAGAACTTTTGCAAATTAATTCATCCAATATAATACCCAGAAATTGGTAAAATGACCCAATTACCCTCCCAAAAATATGGGTTTTTACATTCTCCCCTCCTTAAAAGAATTTCATCCCGAAATTCCAAATACAAGTCAAGGTTAAACAAATGAGGGTGCTTCTCGTACACCTCTGTCTCGAGTTCCTAAGTAGCCTTGTCTTTTTTGTGATGTCCTGAAGGCACCTTGACAAGTGGAATCTCTCTGTTGCGAAGCACTTTCAGCTTTCTAGCCAACAAATGAGCAGGCTGCTTTTCATAAGACGCATCTTCTCGGATCAGTACATGCATGTACTGAATAACATGAGATGGGTCCGGTGTGTACTTATTCAACAATGACACATGAAACATCTTATGCATGTGACCCAACTATGTAGGCAGATTCAAGTGATACGCCATTGGTCCAATTCTCTCAGTGATCTCAAAGGGACCAATATACCTTGGAGCAAGCTTACCCTTAACCCCAAATCTTGTCACACCATTCCTTGGAGTCACTTTCAAGAATACGGAATCACCAGTATCGAACTCTACCTCGTGCCTCTTCGGGTCTGTATAACTCTTCTGGTGACTCTGAATCTCCTTGAGTCTTTCCCGATATCCTTGATCTTCTCAGTAGTCTCCTCAATCAGCTCAGGTCCTAGAGTAATATGCTCTTCGGGCTCTACCTAACACAAGGGCGACCTTCATGGCTTTCCATACAACACTTTATATAGAGCCACTGTGGTGCCCAAGATTCTCACATGCATATTAAGCCAATAATAAATATGTTCTAATTGTATATTAGGCATCTAGAAGTCGTTAATACTAGTTTTATAGTAACATACTCATTCATTATGTTATGTGCATTCACATATATGTTATTACACTAATGATTTTCGAAGTGTCCCAATGCAGTGTAAAGGTTCAATATCCTCAGAGAGAGAGCTCAGTGTGCTAAAAGAACAAAGAATATAATTATGAAAGTAATACTATATGCACATGCATTAAGATCGTACTTATTGATAGCTTAGTCAAATAGTAGTTTTTCGGTAAAATGCATTTTTCATGCTTTTCAGAGCCAAATTCACTGTGCATTTAGCCCATCAAATATCTTTAATTTAATGTTTAGGACTTATTTTTAGCATTTTCAAAATGTTCATTCCAGGTAAGCACGAGATGACAGTCATTATACTTAACTTTGTTTAATTACACTAAGCTAGCTTAGATTCAGCTTAATCGCGTAATGTCATCTTTGTGCATTCTATGAATTAGGCAATTATACTTTATTTGCTTTATCAATTAGAGTCTAATGGACTTTCGTTTTATGTTTAATGATTGGTTATGGGGCTAGGTTCCACCAAATTAGAATAAGAGTGGCCATATAGGATCATAAGTCAAAGTATGACTAGATTTCACTTTCTAAGCTAGGTTTCACTATTTTGGTCTACACTTGGGTGTATAGGATTGACCAGTAATGTGGTGAATATGCTAAAGATGTTTTAGAGCTTGACACATGGAAGGTAATGAGCAAACTACCTAAAATACCCCTTAGAATTTAAGTTATGCCATTCTTAGCCTTTAAGTATTGATTTTTGGCCAAATCTAGTCATTTGCTTTCCCTTTCTCTCTAGCCGCGACCTGAGCCTGTACAATACCTTTTTACACTTTTTTCAACTTCCCTTAATCATCTCCAAGAGTTTTCAAGTAGTAGAACTCAAGTTGGAGCTCTAGAAGGCAAGATAGATCAAAACTAGTCAAGGTAGTTCTACTAATTTTTCTTTCTAGATCTTTCCCTATAATTTCAATTCTCTACTTGTTCCCACTTAAATAATGGTTTCTTCAGGTCTTCTTAAGTCCAAAAAACTAATTCTAAGCCTAGAGAATCAGTTTGGTTGAGGTAGAAGGCAAGAAATCCAACAAAAGCTTAAACTAGTCAAAGTGAGCATTATGTATGATTTTGAACTTATAGTTAATTTCATTTGTGTTAGCCCTTAAACCAAAGCAATTATCTGGTGAATAATGATCCTAGGAACCTTATCTATCACTGGAAATATAAAATTTAGGTGGAGGATTAAAGTTAAACCTAAGGCCCCAAAGATTGCTATTTATGGATTTAAGTGTTTTCATGTATGGTAGATTAAGTTTTCCATATTTGTAATCTGATTTCTTAAACTTATAGTATATATTTTATTGATTCTATTAGTTATTACACTTATTTGATAGCTGGTTATGATGGAAAATAAGTGTAAAAGTCATTTAAACTTTGTAAAAGATAGAAAGGAATTCAAATGCACTTAGGTTGTTCCAAATGATCCTCTTTGATGTGTATATGTGGGAATTGGATTGTTAATTGTTATGGCAGGTTTAAAACCATGCTTTTAATCATGTGGGAATGTCCCTAAAATAGGGGAGTTGCTGTCCAAATGTTTTTAAAATGAAATGGCACCATCTAGGACCAAATGGACTTGTTTTTACAAAATTATGTGTCATTTTGGATCATTTTGTGCTAATGAACTAGCATTCATATTTTAAATACTTTTGAAAAGTTTTTCAATGCTAGTTATTGACTACCAAGTACCTTAAGTGATTTATACACTCCTAAGTTATTTTAAGATTAAGTTTCCAAAATTGATGAAAGTTTTGATTTCGGTATTGTTCAAATATCTTAATGCATTCTTTTTGTAAAATGTGCATCTTGAATAATAGTAATTTATGACAGGTGATTAGCACACCAATCTCTAGAGGATATTGACTCTTTCCACTATCAATTTCTATTCAGGACACGAGGTAAGTAAAGACTTACAACTGCGTCACAAGAATTACATGGAAGATGTCATTATGTGAAATTTACTTATTCTTGAAAGTTACAAAATGGCATATGCATGGCACGTCTTGCATGCAAATTGAGAATTTCATTACAGAATATTTAAAAGTGAGTATCGTTGTACCAATTTTATAAGATAAGTTTTAATGGCAATTGCTAGTTTGTCGGAGCTGGGTAGGTAAGTCTGTTGATGCAGACTCTCCTGTTGAAGTTGGACTTGTGGATCTTATGATGTGTCTCGTTGAAGTGGGACAATATTAGCACGGTGTGGGATGCCCCTTTGATGAGGGAAGAAGTTTTCAAAAACCTCACACGATGATCGCACTTTATTTTTACTCTTGGCCAAAGTTTCTGCCCAATGTTATTATGGCCTATCGACTTTGGGGACTAGCAATGCACAAAGGGGCCCAACTATGAATAAGTTTTAAGGAAAATACATGGACTAAAATGTTTAAGAAAGAAAAGAGTACAATAGGAACTTTATGAGATTTTAAAGCATACATAAGCATGCATAGTTTTTACTTACTGAGATTTAGCTCATTTTAGTCTTCTGATGCAGATGAGGAGACACATTTTGGTGTTGACTAGCTGGTTGCCTGGCTTGTCTTTTGTCATCGTGATCATACAGATGTAGATGAGCTCGAGCTTAACAAGAAATGCCATGCAGTTGCTTTTGTCCTAAAGTTCTAGAAAGTTCAAAAAAAATTGCCCACCTTTTTATCAAAACAAAAGATAATGTTTAAGAAAGAATAATACTTCATAGTTTGACTATATATGACAATATGGTTAAACTAGGGGGTGTTACAGTGTTGGTATCAGAGCGGAAGTTTAATCGTTTCTGAAGACTGTCTACATAGGTATGATCATGTGACAAAAAGCTCAGTCAGCCAGTAAGTTTTAATTTCCTGTGTTAGCATTAAATTTGATGCCATATGTTATGTCTTTATTATTTGTTGTTATGCATGGATGTAAGTGAAATGGAAACTATACAGGGAATCATGCCAAGGCCTAAGGGTCAAAGTAGCGAGCGAAGGGATGATAAGACAAGTGCTACTGAAAATGAGAACAACAAGAATGTTGTTATAGAAAGGTTGACAGAGTTGGTTGAGACACAAGCAAGACAGTTGGAAAGGCTTATAGAAAGGGAGGAAAAGCGCGGAGATCAAGCACTACCACTGGCCATAGTTAGACAAGAAAATTATGAACCCATTTATGAGAGGTTTAGAAAGAATAAGCCTCCAGTTTTCAAGGGTGAAACAGATCCACTACTTGTAGAAGAGTGGGTTAGGAGTATTGAGGGTATATTTGATTATATTAGAATCCCTGATGAGGAAAAAGTTTCATGTACCACTTTTATGTTCCAGATGGATGCTAGACACTGGTGGGATTCTATGAAGTCCATCACTGACACTATCAGGCTTACTTGGGAGCAGCTTAGGGAAATATTCTACAGAAAATATTTTAGCAATGCACATAGGATGTTGAAGGCTACTGAATTTGTTAATCTGAAACAGGGAAGTATGTCTATTAGTGACTACATAAAGAGATTTGAAGAGTTATCCTGATTTGCTCCACACATGGTGGGTACCAATGAGCTAAAAGTAAACCAGTTCCTAAAAGGCCTCAAGGCAGAAATTTATAGGGATGTTAAAATATCTGCTCATAAAGAGATGCCATATACTGAGGTTGCAGACAAAGCTCTTGAAGCAGAAGAGGCCGAGCTAAAGGTTATAAGAGCTCAGGAAATTCGCAGGAATATTAATATGGCAAGGAGAAATATAACCTTTGGAGGAGGATCTCAACTAGGGGCTAGTGGAAATAAAAGAAAGTGGGAACAGAATCAAAGAGAATGACAAGAGCCACATAAATGCCAAGCAACAGGCCAATAGACATAATCAGCTACTGCTCAGAGGACTGTTTGTCCTAAATGTGGGAAGACTCATCGTGGAGAATGTCTGATGGGTTCTGGTGCTTGCTTCTTGTGTGGAAAATCTGGACACTATGCAAAGAATTGTCCGAATGCTACAGATGGGCAGAAGAAAGTCCCAGCTCGTGTGTATTCAATGACCAAAGAAGATGTCGAGGCGAACCCATCTGTTGTAGCAGGTGAGATTCTTATCTTTGGTATTCCTATTCATGCATTAATAGATTCAGGGGCTACACATTCATTTGCATCACTTACATTTGTGAGGAAATTTGGCAAAATACCAGAGTACTTGAATTTCAAATATTGTGTAACCATTCCATCAGGAGAAGTTTTATGTTCTGATCAAGTTCTTAAGGCATGTCCAATCCAAATAGCTGGTAAAGATTTGTGTGTAGATTTGATAGTATTGGATATGCAAGATTTTGAGGTTATTTTATGTATGGATTGGTTATTAAAATACCATGCTACTATTGATTGCTATTTGAAGAGGGTAGTGTTTCAGCCACCAAGTATAGAGAAGTTCACTTTTGTTGGTACTAGTGGAAACTTGATGATTCCAATATTCTCCTCAATAAAAGCAAGGAAGTTACTAGAAAAGGGATGCATGGGTTACTTGGCCAACATAATGGATACTAGAGAAGAATTAAAAGTGAAGCCTGAAGAAGTGCCGGTAGTTAGTGAATTTCTAGATCTATTTCCTGAAGATTTGTCTCGGTTACCACTTGATAGAGAGATAGAGTTTGTTATTGACTTATTACCCAGTATAGCTCCTATTTCGAAAGCACCTTATAGAATGGCTTTGGCAGAGTTAAAGGAACTGAAAGTACAGTTACAAGAGTTATTAGACAAAGGTTTTATTCGCCCAAGCTTTTCACCATAGGGTGCTCCGGTTTTGTTTGTAAAGAAGAAAGATGGGACTATGAGGCTTTGCATTGATTATAGGGAGCTGAATAAGGTCACAATCAAAAACAAGTTTCTGCTTCCCAGGATTGATGATTTGTGTGATCAACTATAAGGAGCTTCTGTGTTTTCAAAGATTGATTTAAGATCAGGTTACCACCAGTTGAAAATTAAGGAGGAAGATATTCCAAAAACAGCTTTCAATGGACACTATGAGTTTTTAGTAATACCCTTTGGATTAATGAATGCCTCAGCTGCTTTCATGGATATGATGAATCGAGTATTTAAGGATTTCCTAGATAAATTCGTTATAGTTTTCATCGATGATATTTTGATTTACTCACGCTTAAGAGACGAGCATATGGAACATTTTGAGGAGCATGTTGAGAATTCTTAGGGAAAAGTAGTTGTATGCTAAGTTTAAGAAGTGTGAATTCTGGTTAGAGAAAGTTATCTTTCTTGGTCATGTGATTTCTGAAAATGGTATTTCTGTGGCTCCAACAAAAGTTGAAGCTGTGAATAATTGGTTGAGACCTACAAATGTTTCTGAGATTCGTAACTTCTTGGGGTTAGCTGGTTATTATAGATGCTTTGTTGAGGGTTTCTCGATGCTGGCTTCTCCATTGACTCATTTAACGAGGAAGAATGTGAAGTTTCACTGGATGAAAAATTGTGAAAGGAGTTTTGAGGAGTTGAAGAATCGTTTGATAGCAGCCCCTATACTTTCAATACCATCCGGATCAGGAGGATTTGTTGTTTATATTGATGCCTCAAAGAATGGTATAGGATGTGTTCTGATGCAAAATGGCAAAGTTATTGCTTATGCCTCCAGGCAATTGAAGGAATATGAAAAGAAGTATCCTACTCATGATTTAGAGCTAGCAACAGTTGTCTTTGCACTGAAAATTTGAAGACACTATCTCTATGGGGAAAAGTGTGTGATCTACACAGATCACAAGAGTCAAAAGTACTTCTTTACCCAAAAAAAACTGAATATGAGACAAAGAAGATGGCTTGAACTGGTGAAAGATTATGACTGTGAGATTAACTATCATCCAGGAAAAGCCAATGTGGTTGCTAATGCTCTAAGTAGGAAATCATTGGCTACTATGATTGTTAAGTATGTTGATAGGAAACATCTTTTAATGGATTTGCATAAGCTAGAGTTAGAGATTGTGCCTACAGGTTTAACAGAAAGATTGGCAGCTCAACCAACAATTTTTGGAGAAAATTAAACAAGGCCAGAATACGGATCCCTATATGATGAATTTAAAGAGTAAGATAGAATCCAGAAAGGAGATGGCCTTCCAAATTTCTAGTGATGGTGTAATTAGATATAGAAATAGATTGTGTGTACCTAGTGGAATTGTTAGAAAGGACATATTGACAGAAGCTCATACCACTCCCTACTATGTGCATCCTGGCACTACAAAGATGTATAGAGACTTAAAGATGTATTACTGGTGGCCTGGAATGAAGAAAGATGTGGTTGAGTTTGTAGAGCAGTGTCTCATATGCCAGTAAGTCAAAGCTGAACATCAAAGACCTGTTGGGAAATTAAAGCCTTTGAACATACCTGAATGGAAATGGGAAGAGATTGCTATGGATCTTGTTGTTGGACTTCCTAAGACAACTAAGGGACATGATGCTATTTGGGTGATTGTGGATAGATATACCAAATCAGCTCATTTCCTTCCTATTAGAATAACCTATAACTTGGACCAGTTTGCTCGGTTATATGTTCAAGAGATTGTGAGACTACATGGTGTTCCAAAAGTTATCATTTCTGACTGAGATTCTAGATTTACTTCGAAATTTTGGAGGAGTGTTCAAGAGGCAATGGGTATAAAATTGGCATTTATTACAGCTTTTCATCCAAAAACTGATGGGCAATCAGAGAGGACTATACATACCCTTGAAGATATGCTCAGAGCTTGTGTGTTGGATTTCCATGGATCTTGGAGCAAATACCTGCCACTTATAGAATTTGTTTACAATAACAGTTACCAAGCTTCAATTGAAATGCCCCCCATATGAAGCATTGTACGGAAGAAAGTGCAGATCTCCTATTCATTGGGATGAGATGGGGGAGAGAAAATTTCTTTGTCTAGAACTGATAAGAGAGACAAATGAGGCAACAAAAAAGATTCGAAAAAGGATACTAGCTGCTTAAAGTAGGCAGAAACGTTATTCAAATCCTCAAAGAAGAAAACTAGAACTTGACGTTGGAGATAAAGTATTTCTGAAGGTTGCTCCTATGAAAGGAATCATGAGGTTTGGGTAGAAAGGAAAGCTAAGTCCCAGATATGTAGGTCCTTTTGAGATACTCGACAAAGTTGGAGATGTTGCCTATAGACTCGCTTTGCCGCCATCATTGTCAAATGTACATAATGTATTTCATGTCTCTATGTTAAGAAGGTACATTTCAAATCCTTCACATGTTCTGAATTTTAAGCAATTGGAGCTAAATCAAGATGTGAGTTATGAGGAACATCCAGTGAAGATTTCAGATACAAAAGAAAAAAAACTTAGAAACAAGAAAATCCCTTTGGTCAAAGTATTGTGGAAGAACCATGAAGTGGAAGAGGCCACATGGGAAAGAGAGGAAGAGATGAAAATTAAGTATCCACACCTATTTGGGTAAGCAAATTTCGAGGACGAAATTTTATAAGGAGGGGAGAATTGTGGTGCCCAAGATTCTCACATGCATATTAAGCCAATAATAAATATGTTCTAATTGCATATTAGGCATCTAGAATTACTAATTTCATGTAAACATGCTCATTCATTATGTTATGTGCATTTACATACATGTTATTACACTAATGATTGTTTAAGTGTTCCAATATAATGTAAAGGTTCAATACCCTCAGAGAGAGAGCTCGATGTGCTAAAGAAAAAAGAATATAATTATGAAAGCAATACTTTGTGCACATGCGTTAAGATCGTACTTGTTGATAATTTGGACAAATAGTAGTTTTTTGGTAAAATGTAATTTTCACGCAATTCGGAGCCGAATTCCCAGTGTATTTAACATGTTAAATAGGCTTGATTCAATGTCTAGGACTCATTTATAGCCTTTTATTTGTCGGCTCCAGCTAAGCACGAGGTGGCATTCAGGACACTAATTCATATTTAGTTGCACTAAGCTAGCTTAGATTAGGCTTAATCGCGTAATGTCATTTTTGTAAATTTTAATAATTGAGTATTGATACTATTTTTGCATTATTAATTGGAGTCTAATTGACCTTTTTTTAATGTTTAATGATTGGTTAAGGGACTAGGTTCCACCAAATTATAATAAGATTGGCCATATAGGATCATCAGTCAAAGTATGACTAGTTTTCACTTTCTACGGTAGGATTCACCAACTTCGGCTACATTTGGGTGTATAGGAGTGACTAGCAACCTAATGACTATGTTTAGGATGTTTTAGAGTTGGAAACATGGAAATTAATGTGCAAAATATCCAAAATACCCCTTAGAATTTAAGTTATATCTTTTCCTAGCCATTAAGTGTTGATTTTGTCTCAATTCTGGTCATTTGCTTTCCCTTTCTCTCCAGCCACGACATGATACTCTCCAATAATTTTTCTGACTTTTCTCAACCTCTCTCAAACAATTCCAAGAGTTTCCAAGTGGTAGAACTCAAATTGGAGCCCTAGAAAGCATGATAGACCAAAACTAGTCAAGGTAATTTTACTAAGTTCTTCTTTCTAGGTCTTGTCCTTTAATTTTAATTCTCCACTTGCTACCACTTAAATAATGGTTCCTTCAGGTCCTCTTGAGTCCTAAAATCTAATTCTAAGTGTTGAGAATCAGTTTAGTGGAGGTAGAAAGCAAGAGGTCTAACAAAAGGTCAAACTAGTCAAGGTAAGGTTTAAGTGGGAGTTTGAATTTGTAGTGAAATTCTTTTGTTTCAGCTCTTAAACTAAGCTATTATTTGATGAATAATGGTCCTAGGAACCCTTATATATCCTTGGAAATATAAAATTTATGTGGAGGATAAAAGTCAAACCTAAGACCCCAAAGATTGCTATTTATGGATTTAAGTTTTTATATTTGTAATCTGATTTTCTAAACTTGGAGTGTATATTTTATGGATCTTATTATTTATTACACTCATTTGATGGCTAGTAATGATGACACACAAGTATAAAAGTGGTTTAAACTTTGTCTAAACGAAAAGAATTCAAGTGTACCTAGGTTGCTCTAAATGATCCTCTTTGAATTGTATATGTGGGAATTGGCTTGTTGATTGTTATTTTAGGTCTTAAACCATGATTTTAATCATGTGTGAATATCCTAAAAGTAGGGGAGGTACTGTCCAAATATTTTTAGAACTAAATGGTACAATTTAGAAGCAAATGGACTAGTTTTTACAAAATTATGCGTCATTTTGGACCATTTTATGCTAATGAACTAGCATTCATATTTTTATACTTTTGAATAGTTTTTCAATGCTAGATGTTGACTGCCAAGTACCTTAAATGATTTATATACTTCCGAGTCATTTTAATATCAAGTTTCCTAAATTTGTGAAAGTAGTTATTTCGGTCTTGTTCAAGTATCTTAATGCATTTTTTCTGTAAAATGTGCATCTTGAATATTAGTAATTTATGATAGGTGATTAGCACACCAATCTCTAGAGGATATTAACTCTTTCAACTATCAATTCCTATTCAGGACAGAGGTAAGTAAATACTTATAACTGCATCATAAGAACTTTATGGAAGATGTAATTTTGTAAAATTTACATAATCCTGAAAGTTATGAAATGCCATGTGCATGGCACGTCTTGCATGCAAATGGTGAATTTTAATATAAGAGTATTTGAAAGTGAGTACCATTGTGCCATTTGATAAGATAAGTTTTAATAGCAATTGTTAGTCTGTCGGAGCTGGATAGGTAACTCTGTTTAATGCAGACTCTCCCGTTGAAGTAAGATTTATGGATCTTATGATGTGTATCGTTGAAGCGGGACAATATTAGTACGGTGTGGGATGCCCCTTTGATGAAGGAAGGAGTTTTCAAAAACCTCACACGACGGTCGCACCTTATTTTTACTCTTGGCCAGAGTTTTCGCCCAATGTTATCATGTCTGATCGACTTACGGGACAAGTAACATGTTGAGGGGCCCAACTAACAATAATTTTTAAAGAAAATACATGGACTCAAATGTTAAGAAAGAAAACGGTACAATGGAAACTTTATGAGATTTTAAAGCATTCATAAGAGTGCATAGTTTTTTCTTACTGAGCTTTAGCTCATTTTAGTCTTGTGATGCAGATGAGGAGGCACATTTTGGTATTGACTAGTTGGTTGCCTGGCTTTTCTTTTGTCGTCATGATCATACAGATGCAAATGAGCTTGACCTGTGGGCGACATTTTTATTTTGAGATATTTTGGTGTAATGTTAATACTACTGCTGATGGAAAAATAGACTGTGAAAACCTTTTTTGATTGTACATTTTGTAAAGACACTTTAACAAGAAATGTTATGTAGTTGCTTTTGTTTAAAGGTTATAGAAAGTTTAAAATTGCCCATCTTTTTATCAAAGCAAAAGATATGGTAGAACAAAGAATAATACTTCATAGTTTGACTATATATGACATTATAGTTAAACTGGAGGGTGTTACAAGTGTAAAGGTTTAATATCCTCAGGAAGAGAGCTCGGTGCGCTAAAAGAACAAAGAATATATTTCTAAAAGTAGTACTATATGCACATGCATTAAGATCATACTTGTTGATAACTTGGTTAAATAGTAGTTTGTCGGTAAAATTCATGCATTTCAGAGCCGAATTCACTGCATGTTTAACATACCAAATAGCTTTAATTCAATGTCTAAGACTCATTTATAGAATTTTATTTGTCAGCCCTAGGCAAGCATGAGGTTCCATTGACAACATTGATTGTGTTTAATTGCACTAAGATAGCTTAGAGTCAGCTTAATCGTGTAATGTCATTTTTGTATATTCTAATTATTATGTTCTAATACTATGTTTGTATTATTAATTGGAGTCTAATTTACTTACTTTTATATTTAATGATTGGTTGTAGGGTTAGGTGTAACCAGATTACAAGAAAACCTATCATATGGGATCATAAGTCAAAGTATGTCTAGTTTTCACTTTCTAAGCTAGGATTCACAAAATTTGTTTAAACTTGGGTGTACAGGAGTAACCAGCAATGTGACGACTATGCTAAGGATATTTTAGAGCTGGACACATGGAAAGTAATGTGTAAAATACGCAAATACCCCTTAGAATTTAAGTTACACCTTTTCTTAGTCATTAAGTATTAATTTTGGACCAAATTTGGTCATTCTTTTTCTCTTTCTCTCTATCCATGAGCTGAACCTCTCTAGCTCTTTGTTTGACTTCTCTCAACTTCTTTTAGCCATATCCAAGAGTTTCTAAGTGGCAGAACTCAAGTTGGAGCCTTGAAAAGTAAGATAGGTCAAAATTAGTCAAGGTCTTCTAGAATCCTAAAATCTAATTCTAAGCCTTAGGAATCAGTTTGGTTGAGGTAAAAGGAAAGAGTTTCAACAAAAGCTCAAACAAGTCAAGGTGATTAGGACACCAATCTCTAGAGGACATTGACCCTTTTCACTTTCAATTTTTATTCAGGACACGAGGTAAGTAAAGACTTACAACTGCGTCATAAGAATTACATAAGAAATGTCATTATATAAAACTTACTTATTCTTGAAAGTTATGGAATGGCATGTGCATGGCATATCTTGTACACAAATTTAGAATTTCATTATAAAGTATTTAAAAATGAGTACCATTGTACTAATTCTTAAAGAGAAGTTTTATTGGCAATTGCTAGTCTGTCAGAGCTGGGTAAGTAAGTTTGTTAATGTAGACTCTCCCGTTAAAATAGAACTTGCGGATCTTATTATATGTCTCATTAAAATGGGACAATATTAGCGTAGTATGGGATACCCCTTTGATGAGAGAAGGAATTTTCAAAAGCCTCACACGAAGGTCGTACCTCATTTTAGCCTTGTGAAGCAAACAAGGAGGCATAGTTTAATGTTGAGTAGCTAGTTGCCTACCTTGCCTTTTGTTGCCATGGTTATATAGATGTGGACAAGCTTGACCTATATGTGACATTTTGGTTTTAGATATTTTGGTGTAATATAAATACTACTATTGATAGCAAATTATACTGGTGAAAACCTTTTTTTATTATGCATTTTGTAAAGACACTTTTAACAAGAAATGGCATGCAATTACTTTATTTAAAAGGTTTAGAAAGTTCCAATTTGCCCACCTTTTTATAAAACTAAAGATATGGTGTAAGAAAGAAAAATAATTTATAGTTTTACTGTATATGACAATATAGTTAAACTAAGGGTATCAGAGTGGAGGTTTAATTGTTTCTAAAGACTACCTACATGTATATGATCATGTGACAAAAAACTCAATCAATCAATAAGTTTCAATTTCATGTGTTAGCATTAAATTTGATGGCATATGTTATGATATATTATCTTTTTATTATTGGCTAATATGTGTGGATGTAAGAGAGAGGCCAACTTTACAAGGAACCATGCCTAAAGCTAAGGGTCAAACTAATGAGCACAAGGGAGACAGAAGGGGTACTACTGGAAATGAGACCAATAAAGATGCTATTATAAATCAATTGACAGAGTTGGTAGAGACACAAGCACGACAGTTAGAAAGGCTTATGGAAAAAGCAGAAAGATATGGAGAATAAGAACCACCAAGGCCCGTCGCTAGACAAGAAAATTATGAACTAGCTTGTGAGAGGTTTAAAAAGAATAAGCCTCTAGCTTTCAAGGGAGAAACTGATCCACTATTAGCAGAAGAGTGGATTTGAAGTATTGAGGGTATCTTCAATTACATTAGAATCCTTTGTGAGGAAAAGGTTTTATGTGCCACTTTTATGTTCCAGATGGATACTAGACACTAATGAGATTCTATGAAGTCCATCATTGATATTAACAAGCTTACTTCGGAGTAGTTTAAGGAAATACTCTACAGAAAATATTTCAGTAATGCACATAGGGTGATAAAGGCTACTGAGTTGATAATCTCAAACAGGGAAGTATGTATGTTACTGGCTACATAAAGATATTTGAAGAGTTATCTTGATTTACTCCGAACATGGTGAGCATAAATAAGCTAAAGATATGCCATATGCTTAGATTGTAGACAAAGCTCTTGAAGTAGAAGAGGCTGAACTAAGGGTTATTAAAGCTTAAGAAATTTGTAGGAATATAAATATGGCAAGGAGAAATACAACTTTTGGAAGAGTATCTCAACCAAGGGCTAGTGAAAATAAAAGAAAGTGGCAACAAAATCAAGGAGAAAGATAAAAGCCATAAAAACGCCAAGTGATGGGCCAACAGATATAATCAACTACGACCTAGAGGACCGTTTATCCTAAATATAGGAAGACACATCATAGAGAATGTTTAATAGGTTCTGGTACTTGCTTCTTGTATGGAAAATCTAGACACTTTACAAAGAATTGTCTGAATGCTATAGATGAGTAGAAGAAAGTCCCAACTCGTGTGTTTATAATGACCAAAGAAGATGCCAAGGCGAACTCATCTGTTGTAGCAGGTGAGATTCTTATCTTTGGTATTCCTATTCATGCATTAATAGATTTAGGGGCTACACATTCATTTCATCACCTCTATTTGTGAGGACATTAGGCAAAACACTAGAGTTCTTGAATTTGAAATATTGTGTGACCATTCCATAAGGAAAAGCTTTATTTTCTGATCAAGTTCTCAAGGCATGTCTAATCCAAATAGCTGGTAGAGACTTGTGTGTAGATTTAATAGTATTGGATGTGCAAGATTTTGAGGAAAGTTTGGGTATAGATTGGTTATCTAAATACTATGCTACTATTGATTGCTATAAAAAGAGGGTAGTATTTTAACCACCAAATATAGAGAAGTTTAGTTTTGTTGGTACTAGTGGAAACTCGATGATTCCAATCATTTCCTCAAAAATAGCAAGGAAGTAACTAGAGAAGGGATACATTGGCTATTTGGCAAATATAATAGATACTAAAGAAGAGTTAAAAGTGAAGCCTGAAGAAGTATCGATAGTTAATAAATTTCTTAATGTATTTCGTGAAGATTTGTCTACATTACCACCTAATGGAGAGATAGAGGTTGCTATTGATTTCTTGCCCAGTATGGCTCCTATTTCGAAGGCACCTTATAGAATGGCTCTAGTAGAGTTAAAGGAATTAGAAGTATAGTTAAAAGAGTTGTTAGACAAGGGTTTTATGCATGGGGTGCTCCAGTTTTGTTTGTAAAGAAGAAAGATGGGACTATGAGGCGTTACGTCGATTATAAAGAGTTGAATAAGGTCACAATCAAAAACAAGAATCCTTTTCCTAGAATCAATGATTTGTTTGATCAACTGCCAGGAGCTTCTATATTTTTGAAGATTAATTTAAGGTCAGGGTGCCAGTAGTTGAAAATTAAAGAGAAAGATACTCAAAAAATAGCTTTAAGAACAAGATATTGGTACTATAAGTTTTAATGATGCCCTCTAGATTAACTATTGCCCCAACTGCTTTCATTGACATGATGAATAGAGCATTCAAGGATTTCTTAGATAAATTCGTTATAGTTTTTATCAATGATATTCTGATTTACTAACATTCAAGAGACGAGCATATGGAACATTTGAGGATTGTTTTGAGAAATATTAAGGAAAAGTAGTTGTATGCTAAGTTTAAAAAGTGTGAATTCTGTTTAGAGAAAGTTATCTTTCTTGGTCATATGGTTTTTGAAAATGAAATTTATGTGGAGCCAACAAAAATTGAAGTTGTAAGTAATTGGCCAAGACCTATAAATGTTTTAGAGATTTGTAGCTTTTTGGGATTGGCTGGTTATTATAGACATTTTGTTCAAGAGTTCTTGAAACTGGCTTCTCTATTGACTCATTTAAGGAATTGAAGTATCTTTTGATAACAGCCCCTATACTTTCAATACCGTTTGGATTAGGAGGATTTGTTGTTTATAGAGATGCCTCAAAGAATAGTCTAGGATGTGTTCTGATGCAAAATGGCAAAGTAATTGCTTATGCCTCTAGGCAATTAAAGGAATATAAAAGTAAGTATCCTACTCATGATTTAGAGCTACTAATAGTTGTTTTTGCACTGAAAATTTTGAGACACTATCTTTATGGGGAGAAATGTGAGATCTACGTAGATCACAATAGTCTCAAATACTTCTTTACCTAAAAGGAACTAAATATGAGACAAAGAAGATAGCTTGAACTGGTAAAAGATTATGACTGTGAGATTAACTATCATTTAAAAAAAGCAAATGTGATTTCTGATGCTCTAAATAGGAAATCATTGGCTACTATGACTGTTCAGTATATTGAAAAGGAAATGGGCTTCTAGATTTCTTGTGATGGTGTAATTAGATATAGAAATAGATTATGTGTGCATGATGGAATTGTTAGAAAGGAGATATTAATAAAAGCTCATACCACTCCCTACTCTGTGCGTCCTAGTACTACAAAAATGTAAAAAGACTTAAAGATGTATTACTGGTGGCGTGGTATGAAGAAAGATGTGGTTGAGTTTGTAGAGCAGTGTCTCACATACTTGCAAGTTAAAACTGAACATCAAAGACTCGCTAGGAAACTAAATCCTTTGAACATATCCCAATGGAAATGGGAATAAATTGCTATGGATCTTGTTATTGAACTTCCTAAGATAACTAAGGGATATGATGTTATTTAGGTAATTGTGGATAGATGTACTAAATCAGCTCATTTCCTTCCGGTTAGAATAACCTATAACCTAGACTTGTTTGCTCAGTTATATGTTTAGGATAATGTGAGACTACATAGTATTCCAAAAGTTATCATTTTTGATTGAGATTCTAGATTTACTTTAGAATTTTGGAGAAGTATTCAAGAGGCAACGAGTACAAAATCGACATTTAGTACAACTTTCTATCTTTAAACTAATGGGCAATCAGATGGAACTATACAAACCCTTGAAGACATACTCAGAGCTTGTGTGTTGGATTTCCATTGATCTTGGAGCAAGGACTTGCCACTTATAAAATTTGATTACAATAATAGCTACTAAGGTTCCATTGAAATACCCCATATAAAGCATTGTATGGAAGAAAGTGCAGATCTTCTATTCATTGAAATGAAATAGCGAAGAGAAAATTTCTTAGTTCGGAATTAATAAGAGAGAAAAATGAGGTGACAGGAAAGATTCGAAAAGGATACTAGCTACTCAAAGTAGACAGAAACATTATTCAGATTCTTAGAAAAGAAAACAAGAATTTAGTATTGGAGATAAAGTATTCTTGAAGATTGCTTCCATAAAAAGGAATAACGAGGTTTAGGATCAAAGGATAACTAAGTCCCAGATATGTAGGTCTTTTTGAGATACTTGACAAAATTGGAGATATTGCCTATAGAGTTGCCTTGCCACCTTTATTATCGAGCATACACAATGTATTTCAGGTCTCTATGTTAAGAAAGTACATTTTAAATCGTTGACATGTTTTGAATTATGAGCAATTGGAGCTAAGTCAAGACTTGAGTTACGAGAAATATCTAGTGAAGATTTTGGATACAAATGAAAAGGAACTTAGAAACAATGAAATCACTTAAGTCAAAGTACTGTGGAAGAATTATGAAGTAGAAGAAGCCACATGGGAAAGAGAAAAGGAGATAAAAATGAAGTATCCATACTTATTTGGGTAATTAAATTTCGAGGATGAAATTTTATAAGAAGGGGAAAATTGTGGTACCCAAAATTCTCACGTGCATACTAAGCCAATAATAAACATGTTCCAATTGTATATTAGGCATCTAGAACGCATTAATACAACTTTCGTAGTAACATGCCCATTTATTGTATTATGTGCATTTACATAAATGTTATTATACTAATAATTATCGAAGTATTCCGATGTAGTATAAAAATTCAATACCCTCAAAGGGAGCTCGGTGTACTAAAAGAAAAAATAATATATTTATGAAAGTAGTCTGTCAGAGCTGTGTACGTAAGTTTGTTGACACAAACTCTCCCGTTGAAACGGGACTTGCGGTTCTTATGATATGTCTCGTTAAAGCGAGACAATATTAGCATGGTGTGGGATGCCATTTTGATGAGAGAAGGAGTTTTCAAAAATCTCTCACGATGGTCGTACATTATTTTTACTCTTGGCCAGAGTTTCCACCCAATGTTATCACAGCCTATCGCCTTATGAGACTAGCAATATACTAAGAGTTCAACTATGAGTATTTTTTAAAGAAAATGCATGAACTCGAATGTTTAATAAAGAAAAGTCTACAATGGGAACTTGATGAGATTTTAAAGCATACATGAGTGTGCATAATTTTTACTTACTGAGTTTTAGCTCATTTTAGTTTTGTGACGTGGATGAGGAGGCATACTTTAGTATTGAGTAGCTGGTTTGTAAAAACCCATTTTTTTAAAGGGCAAAATGGTCTTTGACCAGAAAAAAAACAAAAATTTTTTTTTTTATATATATATATCCTCTCTCTCTCCTCCCTCACGTTTTCTCCCCCCCCATAGAACACTCTCTCTCTCTCTCTCTTTCTCTCCCTCGTCTCTCTCTCTCTCGGCCAAACCTCTGCATAGCCACCGCCTGCCGCCGACCGGGCTGCCCACCGACCGGCGTCGCTTCGCCTCGCCGCCACGAAGCTCCGCCGCCCCTTGCCGCTCGCCGCCGGCCACCGGTTCGCCGGAAAAAGCCATTAAAGCCGATTAGACCCATTTTGGAAATCCTGCCACCGGCGACGATTCCGGCCACCTTTCGGCCTCAAACCGGTCTCGTTGGATTCGTATCGTCGCAAGGATCATCAAGGTATATATATCTCAACCCCATACTGTCCGTATCAAAAATTGCCATTTTTGAGTATTTTGAGTTTTTGAATTTTAGTTTTCGATCCGGCCGTTGGATTGTGTTTTTGATTTCATTTTTGGAATGTACTCGGAAAATAGAGAAGTTTGATATATATATATTATGTAGTTTGGTGATCGGCACAAAAATCGAGATCGGACGGTCGAGATTTTGTCTCGTTTTGCGTGCCACCGGTCCGGTGTGGACCTGGACCCGAATTGGATAAGTTATATGTCTAACCTACCTATTTTGGGTACTAGGAATTCAGTGAAGAGGTCCGTTTGTGGAATTGAAGCTCCGGTGAGAAAGTTGATTTTTCGCACGAGGACGATCGAAGGCTTGGAATTGGTTCCCGACCCTCCAAGCAGTCGTCAGTGACACTTTAAGGACCTAATAGCGTGGTGTCGCTATTCTGTTGAGGTACGGGTTTAGTTACCTTCGTTTTATACCGTTTTTGAGTTAAAACTTATTTTCTGCAACACATAAGAACAAGCGTGTTTTTAATGATTTGAATTATATGTGATGGAATCTGGTTATACGATATATACTGTACTGCTCTGGGAATTTGCTGTGTATAGGTTATTTTGGGTATATCAAAAATAGGGCCGTTATGTTTCCCGTTTTTCTATAAAACCCTATTATGCATGTTTTACTGAAAAACCAGAGTACAGTAGTTTTTACACTTCAGTTCTGTATTGCACGTGTCATAGGATCATACATGAGCACCGTGTTAGCATCGTGGGTTTTACAGTGTGGCGCTGCGTGCCCCACCGTCGGTGAAAGTCCGTAAACTTGCGCAAGGTCTTGTTACTTCTGATTACCTCCCCATTTGGCAGGTATAGGCAATTCGGTTGCCCCTCCAGGTTTGGTAGGCGACACATGGGTGTCCCCTCCGGGTATGGGCTTAGGTATCAGGCAGGCTGTTAGGTACACTTAGTGCCATCATCCTGGGTTTCCACAGATGAGAGGATGTGAGCTCATGGGTATGGGTTGATTTGTGTCATGTGCATATGGAGTGATGGTTTTTATTACACTGTTATATATATTAGCTCCCAGTTTGGATTATATATATACGTGTGTGTATGTTTTGGATTTGAACTAACCATGCAGGAGATTCCCATCACTGAACTGTTTTTCCCCGAGGTAACTATTTTCCTACTAGGCATTGTATGCTCACCCCCCCTTACCTTCCTCCTCAGGTGGTGTCCAGTGCGATCTTGGTGATCAAGAGGAGTAAGAGATCATCCTGATTACAGTTCGCCTCTTGGTAATGCTAGGAGTTTGTTGTCATAGTCTTTGGACTATTTGGAATTTTGTGTTAGTATTGAACCAAGATTACTGCTTTCTATTTTGTCTGCAAACTTATGCATGCCATTCTGGTATTGGACATCTGTTATGAATGATGATGATGATAGGTTTTGAAATTTATTTCATGTTTTTAAGTAATTGTTCAATTTATGTTTGGTGGTGTATACGAACTGTGGGAGTGGTTCACGGGATGGAATTCCGAATATTTTATTTAAATGGACTATTTTTATAAAAACTAGAACTTTTGACACTTTTCAAATAAATCAAGGAATTTCCCACCTTTGTGAAATTCCCCTTCTGCCACTAGCCCGGGTTTTGGGTCGTGACATGGTTGCCTGGCCTGCCTTTTGTCGCCATGATTATACAGATTTGGACAAGGTTGACCTGTGGTGACGTTTTTGTCTGAGATATCTTGGTGTAATATAAATACTACTACTGATGGCAAAATAGACTGGTGAAAAGCTCTTTTGATTATACATTTTGTACAAATACTTTTATCAAGAAAGTCTATGCAGTTACTCTATTTAAACATATTAGAAAGTTCAAATTTGCCCACCGTTTTATAAAACTAAAGATATGGTTTAAGAAAGAATAATACTTTATAATTTGACTGTATATGACAATATAGTTAAACTAGAGAGCATTTAATATATGTAGAGAAAGGGAAAGAGAGAGCAAAACAATGGAGGTGGAGGCGGAATAGGGTAAAGGTGAAGAGATGAAAGGAGAAGCTAGGTTTATATTAGAGCATTTTATGCCGACAGAATACAAAAAACGTTCGTGTAAGATACTTAAATAGCAAACGGCAACATTTAGTTCAAACCCAAACTCAGATTTTTTTTTTTAAAGAAAAAATATCTTATGCTGATGTAGTAGTGCATCGGGAAATCCCTTTAAATTTTTTCTAGAAATCCTAAGGCACTCAAAGTTTTTTTTGTGGAAACTTTTTTGCAGGTATATTTTCATTTTATCTTTTCTACGTGTACACTGTCATGAAATAGTATAAAATCCCAAATTTTATAAAACATTTTTTCTCCAACGTTTAAGGACTTAGCCCATCGGCAATTGGTACTTTTACCGACTCTCAGATTTTTATTCGTCGGAGAAAGTTGCATTTCTTGTAGTGCATGCAAAGACTTAATAAGGAAAAATGATTTTCAAAATGGTAATTTGAGTTTTCTACTTGGCTTTAAAGCTCACTCCTTAGTTTTCTTTGTTTTCAGGTATTATTTATTTAGGATAAGATTTCTATCGGAATTCATATCGATGGCTCTTTTTGAGTCCTGGCTAGTATTCAAATCTTACTCCTTTCATTCTTAAGTAAATTATTTAGCCAGATTCTACGAATTATTATAAGTGAGTATATGAGGATCTTTTTAGTACTATTTGGGGACTTCGCTTTAAAAGGGGACATTATAGTTTATGAGGAGCATTTTTTTAAAATTGTCAATACTTAGGATTTGGTAGTTATCCTTTAAAGACTGGTTTTAAATAAATGAGTAAAATTAATTCATGGGCTTCATATTCATAAGAATAAGAGTTTTATCGACTCAAATTATTTTTGTTAAAGTAATTAGATTTTTTCCAAAGACATTGAAAAATAATTTCTTGGGTAGGCAAGAGAGTCCTTGATATAAAGATAATAATATTTTGAGGGCCAGAATAAAAAATCTAAGTATTTATTTTCCTAAAAGGTTTGTCAAATTCCTGTTTATCTATATTCACTTTAAAAAATATTACTAAATATTTACGGCTTTGGATTTTCAATCGCGATGATTACTTTATGACTTATTCGACTGTTTTGTTTTTAATCATTACAATGATACGATGTATTTTGGTGTTACCAAAACGCTGCTTCAAAAAGTGTCCAGAGGAATTTCCATTAAGTTCTTCTAATTTGGAAGAGCTTCTTATTCCTAGCATCTCTTAGAAGAGTCAAAATTAGTTTAAGATTCAAATGAAAGATTGATTTGTTCCTAAATTTATTCAATGAACGTTTCACAAGTAATCCAATTTTTTATCCAGAAAAAAAAATTGTACCCTTGAATATGCAAAATCTAACCCCAAACGGCGATAAACTTATTTAAAACACACTAATTGTCCACGTAAAACTCTCATAAATATATCTTAACATTTATTTTCAGACACTGCATGAACTCCAATAGTCGAACGTAATGTAGAAATTATTAGTTCAATGGAGTAGGCGGTAAGTGGGCTTCACAGGCAACTCACCATGTGCTCTTCCCACAGCAAGACCAAAACTCTCAGTCATGTCTATGTCCTTACCTTCCACGCCACTAGGAAGCTCCCAATTAAAGCAATGCAGCAACTGGGACAAAACAATTTGAACGGTAACAAGACCCAATTGGATTCCAGGGCACCCTCTCCGACCAGAACCGAATGGTAGAAGCTCAAAGTCATGCCCTCGAACATCTACATTCTTAGAAATGAACCTTTCAGGGTAAAATTCTTCCGCATTTTTGGACCACACGTTAGGATCTCTTCCTATAGCCCAAACATTCACTAAAATTCTTGTTTTCTTGGGTATATAATGCCCTTCGACGATAATGTCTTCCGTAGACTCACGTGGAGCTAGTAATGGTCCAACCGGGTGTAGCCTAAAGGTCTCCTTGATCACCATGTCCAAGTATTTCAATTTTCCCAAATCTTTTTCTTCCACCATTTTTCCTGTTCCGACGACACTTTCGAGCTCGGCTTGCACATTCTTCATCACTCTCGGGTTCCGTAGAAGTTCGGAGAACGTCCACGAAATGGTTGTAGAAGCAGTGTCAAATGCTCCCCCCAGCAGGTCTAGTAAGATCGCTTTGATGTTATCTCGTTCAATTGTGAAAACTTTGTGACGATCATCGGATTTTGGGTTGATATCGTGTTCCTTTTTTAAGGAGAGTAACACGTCGACAAAGTCTTGAATACTGTCATGCTCGCCTTGTTGTTGCATATTTTGTTCATGTTCCTCAAGGATGTCCTCCATCAACTGGTCGATGCCCTTACGAACTTTCTTCAACCTCCTTGTAAGTCTCTGACGAGATTTAAGAGAAAAAAAAAAAGGCAATAGAGAAAATTAATGGATTTTGTTTCAAAAATAAATTAGAAATTATAAAGTATACGCTTATATGTAATTAAGGATAAGGAGATGACACAACTACAGCACAAAAAGAGAGATATGGACTTTGTGGTCAATTGTATAACTGTCGTCTTTGAACTTATAGAGACTGAAGAATAATTCCAAACTTTCTGCTAAAGTTATTCCTATTAGAATTGGTATGAAAATTTTTAAATATTAGTTGCGTGTTTGTTGGAATAACTTATTAAATGAATATAGGATTGCAAATAAACCAAATACAAATAATCGAACATTCTGATAAGTTTGAGACTCATTTAGTATACTTGAATTTATAGCTAATGTGTTGAGAATTAGAGATAGGAAGATCAAACATGGACGTATAAGAAGAGAAATGTCTTAAGGGTTTAAGTCTTCTACAGTTTAAAGCTTAATGTCAGTCAAATAAAATTTTTCGTAATTGATTGAGAGTTATTAGGAAATTGAGCTATGTGAAAATTTGACTACAAAGATCATAATCCTAAAAGATTTTTTCAATAATTCTTTATTAAGTATCCATCGTACCTACGAGAGTTGACTAATTGACTAATAGGATATCCATGTTAATATGTTAATATCGGTAACCAATTTGATATCTTGACTCATATTTTTAATTAAATCACTTACTAAGTTCTTTTGAAACAATATGATACGATACAATAGTTTTGTATATGTAGCCATAGGAAATACAATTTCTTGACATAATTTTCTTCTGTCTCTATTAATTATATTCGTTTATATATGTATATATGATCATGTTCCCATTCTTTAACGGAAAATTTATACACAAAATGAAAAAAGAAAAATTTGGAGACTTCATCTAAGCCTTCGTAGAATTGTAAGGCCTCGCCACTACAAAAGATCTTACTCATATTTACAAAACAATCTGTGAATAACAGTGAATCCCAGACAAAGAAAATGTCATCTACCGTATCATATAGTTACAGACAATCATTAAAATTCTGTTTAACTTGTACCACAACTTCTAATATGAAAGATGACCACCCTAGAAAAGAGATATCCTTTTAGCGTACCGTAATTAACTAAATAAAAAGACAAACCTGAAGGTCAAGTGGACCAAGCCAAGGCACATAATCAGCTAGATTGAAAGATCCAACCAAGCGAAGACTCTCCTCAATAATCCCCTTCAAATCGTACTTATCATCATTGCACCTTCCCAATATCATACTATACGTTATCTTCTCAATAAGTTCCTTCACCTTCCCACTAATATCAACGACCTCACGCGTCCCCGCCACTCTCTTAAGCTCCTCAACCAAAGACACAAGCTCCTCCCTCCTCAAACCTGAGAATGACTCGACTTTTGTCGCGCTTGTCAACTGTGACATGCAGAGTTTCTTCATGTTGCGCCAGTACGGACCGTACTCGCAGAAGACCAATCCTTTGCTCCCGTAAGACACATAGTCAGAGGCTTGGACTTTAGGGCGGCTGGCGAAAACGGTGTCGTGCCTCTTGAGGAACAGCTCGGCGACCGCCGGGGACGATACAACGACAGTGGGTACATGGCCCAGCCGCAAGAACATGATTGGCCCATACTCTTGAGCCAAGTTTCGGAGGCCACGGTGTGGTAGGGTGGTCAACAGGTGGAGGTTACCAATGATGGGGAGAGGGCGCGGACCAGGGGGAAGCTTCCCGCTATTTTTAGGCCGTGTTTGGTTGGCGAACTGGATAAGAATGTGTCGGAGGGTTCCAAGGAAGATGAAGAGAATTGCTAGTAGTGCTGTGGGAGACATTTTGAGCGTAATGAATGAAAAAGTTTCCAACTAGTGGGTGGTTTCTTCCGTAAAACTATTTCTAATTATATTTATAGGGATAGTTGTGATACATCAAAGTGCATGCTGGAAGCGGCCCGCGATTATTGGTGCCTCAGGCAAATTATAATGCATGCAGTACGATCTTTGAAGTTTCAACTGTCAATGCCGTCGGGCTTGACTTTAAATGATATTTTATGGGCAGATACATTGGGATTGTGAGAATATTTGTTTGGTTTCAACACTATTCTCGCACACTTGCAAACCCAAACATTTCACCGAAAACGATATATTATCAGGCCCGGGCCTAGATGAGAAAATTCACCTTCTTTCTTGTTTACGATTGTTTTATTTCCCTTAGAGATGTCAAGCAAAATGTTTTATTTCCCTTAGAGATTTCAGACAAATTTTGTACTATATATTTAAGCCACTACAACAAATTACTCGTGTGATGACATTAAAAAAAAAAGTCGTGAAAGCGTTTCTAGAATACTCTTTGAAATGTACTCATTGAATTGGATGTCACGGAAAGTCTAGCACTTCGATAACAATGTAGTGGAATAATCGTCAATAAATTCCGTCTTAAGTTTTTTTTTTTAACATTTTCTCATTCATTTTATTTTTACTAATTTAAATAATCCATTTTATTATGATTAAAATGATACTTGGTGTTTACAAATTTTTTATATAATTATTTCTTCATTGTTTTAGAACTCTAATTCTTGATCTATTGAGTTGACTTCCTTTAAAGGCCATCAAGCTGGTGACATATACATCAAACTTCCCAATAACCAAGATTAAATCTTGTATATCTCTGTTAAAATTAGAAGAAAATATGAACACTAAGCATAAATAATCCTCATCTTCAATAAAAATAATTCATAATACTCAATATTAGAGTTTGCCTAAAATTGATCGATAAGCTTATTTTCTTCACAAAAATTGCCATCATATAAACATATTAAGTACACACCAATTTAAATTAGAAAACAAACCGAAATTTAAAAGAACAAATTAGTCTATCTTTAAATTATTAGTTTTCATAAAGAGAAAAAAGAATACAAAGTAAGCAACAAAAGGTACGTTAAAATAGGAACTTTGTAGTCCACGAAATAAAGAAAAAATGTAATAACACAGTTTGTCAAAGGGTAAAATGGTCATTTGACAAGAGAAAGAAAAAGAATATCAGATTACATATATCTCACATACTCTCTCTCTTCCTATATCTCACATACTCTCTCTCTTCCTCACCTGATTCTCCCCTTTCTCTGCTCTTTCCCTTTCTCGCTCACGGCCGAAGATCGAGACCAGCCCTAGCAACTACCTTGAACACCGTTTGGCTTGCAAATCTGCTGGCATTACCTCGCAGTGCTGCTAAGGACACCCACCAGCGATCCCACAAAGCTGCCGAGCTCCCCCACCGGAAAAGTGTCGCTTTCAAGCTTTGGACATTTTGAATTTCTAGCAATGATTTTGGCTATTTCACCACGTGTTCTTGGGTTTATTAGGTTCATATGGTCGAGAGGAACCTAAAGATATATATTTCAAGCTTTGAAAGTTGTTATTTTTGAGTGTTTTGAGTTTTGAATATTAGTTTTCGATTCGACCATTAGATTTTATTTTTATTGTCACTTTTAAAATGTACTCGGAAAATTATAAAGTTTGATATATATATATATATATTAACTATATTTGATGACTGACACAAAAATAAATATCTAACAGCTTAGACTTTGTCTAGTTTTGTGTGACACTGGCCCAATGTTGGCTCGGATCCAAATTTGTCGGGTCATATATCTAACTTAGTTATTTTAGACATTAGGAATTCAATGGAGAGGTCCTCTCATTTTTCTGGAGCTTCGTTGAGAAGTTGGTTTTTTCCAAGTGAGCGATCGATGACATGGAATTGATTCCCGACCCTTCGAATGACCATCCAATTAGCACTTCAAGAATCCAATAACATAGTATCGCTATTCTAATGAGGTTGGGATTCGGTTACATCTATTTTTTAACGTTTTTGAATAAAACTTATTTTGTGCAACACATAATGACAAATAGGATTTTAGAACTTATTTAAAAGTATGTAATGGAATTGGAATGTATTATGTATATTAGATTGCTCTGAGACTTTTTTGATTATAGGTTATTTTTTGATATAATAAAATAAGGCCATTATGCAGCCCATTTTTCTATAAAATTTAATTAATTGTTTTATTAAAAATCAGAGTATCAATTGAACTTAAATTACTGCATAGTTGTTTTTACACATCAGTTCAGAGTACACGTGTCATAAGATCAAACATTAGTCCCAGGTTAGCATCATGGGGTTTTTTGTAATGACTTAACTTTTCAGACCGTTAACTACTTACATTCTTAGCTTATTTGAAAAGAGAAATTTAGATATTGAAAATTCATGACAATTTTTTTTATATACTTTTATTTCTTTTTAAGAGATTTATATTTATAACTAATAATATATTTAATTTGATAATTTTGAAAAAAAAATACTTCTCGATTGTTAAGCAACCTGTATTTAAATTTGTTTATAAACTTTTTATTAGGGTGATTTAAATAATGTGTAACTATAAAGGGCTCCCAGGTGAGGAGGGGGGTCATATATACACCACTTAAGTCTCAAGATCTCCTTAAATAGTTTAGGTCTTTTTGACAGAAATCCTTGTATTTTGCATTTATTTAAATCAAAATATTTTCTCTTTTACATCTTTTGAAGAACATTCGTTTAAACTCTATTCAATCGAAATACATTAGCAAGTTCAATTTAATAAAACTATGCATTGTGAAATAAAATGCTAAGTTATAAGTATGTTTTCAAATAACATCAAGTTTACATAATTGAAATCATTTATTTAATAATAAAAACATATGCAGAAGTAATTTTAATTGTGGTGTTTCATTGCCCGTGAATCACATTCATCCCTACCTCGATTCCATCTAACCCATCAATCAAATCAGAGGTTTTATAAAACCTGAGCTTTTGCTCAGCAAGTACAATGTAATTCTCAAAAAATATATTATTTATATACAAATAATCTTTTATGAATGTCTAGTAATATTGTTTTATGAAATCAGTACTTTACGCTTTATTATAAAATATTGTATCCTTATTTTATCACATTCTTTATTACAAAGTCTTTTATCTTTTTTATGGGCCCTGGTGTACGTACTGAGTGTGCACTACCAAATGGGGAAATCAAGGGAGCGACCCAACTGGAAACACCCACAGTTATAATCTTAACATACTTTTCTTCAAGAACCATCGCTTAGGAGAGGTCGGTCCTATTTTCTCTTAGATATCCTCACCTAGTGGAGGTTAGTATGACACCTTTAAATTTTTTATCTTATTTAGTCTTTTTTTAATGAGTGGATATACTTTAACAATAAACCCAAAGTTATATTCCACTATTATAGCATTTCCTTCGTTAAAGTATGCTAAAATATTTTTTTTTATATGATAACATTAAAAAGTAAGCATACATAATTTTTATAGTAGAGGAAATATATCTTTATAAGGATACATTATAATAGTTTATACAATAAAAAAATAAAGATAAGTTAATACATGAAATAATTTCAAACATATCATACTGCAAACATGAAATATTTTCAAACCGTCCATGTCATAGGTTAGATTGTACTTACCTCGTAATATGATTGTCATAGTTTCACTCGTCTAGGTTGATGTTTTACCCTAACATATGCATACTCTATTTGTTAGAGTAATTTAATATGGACTCATACTTTTTAAAAAAAAACTTCTAATTATTTAGTGGGCTTAAAACAACTAAGACTCAGTCTTGATCAAACATAAAACTTCACATTTGAGAAATAATGTCATGTTATATTCATCGACTAATTTATACTTTCAACTTAGATGGAAGAGATTTAATTCTCCTTAACGTTTATCATGGTTAACTTTGTAATCTGACAATAATTTGGTTACTGATTTGATTAATATCATCCTAAATTAGTTAAGTTTCTTTAGTAATTTCTTTTCATCAATTACTTTAAATTATTTTTGATTAATTACTTTATTCGTAATTAAGGGTCATAATATGATAAGTGAGTCCAACACACTAATGGCTACATAGATTTAAAATCAAAAATCATACATAGTTTAAATATTATTTGGCCCATAACTAAACTTAGGCTAAATATAATTAGAGGCATACATCATTTATTTCCTATAAATGATTTCATGTCTTAAAATTAAGTAAATATTTTCGTATCCTAATTAGAGATCTAAAGAAAAGTTTTCTAATTATTCTCGTACCGAATTTCCAACCCAAAATTTAAAGTTTTATAATTTGTATTTTTGCCCATATTCTTAAGATTTCTAACATTTATACCCTCCAATGGTAAATGTTGAGTTATAGCTTATCTTTTTGTTAAAGATTCTTCTTTTATTTTCTTTTACACTTTAATATAGTCTTAAAACTGCCTAAAATAACTTTCTCACGTATTTGATCCATATTTTGTCAAAATTATATTTTTGACCCAAATACTAAAAATTTTGGCATTTTATTCCTTTCCACTTTTGAGAAAACAATATAATTTTTGGAAAGCATTTTTAATAGGTAAAAATATGTTCTTAAGGATCTAAGTCTAAATCATTAAACTTGGTTCATTTTTATGCATATTTTATTTTAGGGACTTACACTTAAAAATCTTTCAATTTTGTGTTTAGTCGTTTTGATTTTACTTTCATTATTATTATTTAGCCTTTATTATTATGAATTATTCTCATTTAGAGGCTTATAAATCAACACAATAAGTCTAAATAATATAAATCATATAACATCTAAAGTAGATCAAATATGTTATTACCCATTTATTCTTTTATAGAATCTATTTAAAAACATAACAAGCAAGGTGAGAGAATATTTACCTTCCAAGCTTGAATATTCTTTCTTGGAGTGGTTGGGAACTTTTTCAAGTATCAATATTTTACTAGAAATAAAAATACTAAAAATTAAACTTCTTGTAACTTTAGAGCTAAAATTCTTAATAAACTTAAATGTGTTTGTGCAACCTACCTTCTAAATTCTTTTCTCCTTTCTTATGTCTCTATCACAAAACTAGGTGCTCTCTTCTCTTGATTATAATTTTTAATTTCTAGAGTTGATGGATAAATATTATAGCTCTTGTGGGTTTGGAAGATAGTGAGTTAGAAAAAGTTTTTTTTTTTATTTTTGAGAAAAGATAATTGGAAAAATGAAGATAGTTTTGGTTAAGTAATTGAAAGGTTAAGTATGGATTTCTAATACTACTAGCTCCTAAATAAAATCTCCATTATATTATTCCTTTTCGTATCTTTTAAATTATTTTGAAGACAAAAGCTACTAATTAGTTTTTTCTATGTCTTCGACTTTGAATTTTGGCCACTAATTTCTAAATAATATTTCCATTACCATTTTTCTTTTCCTATCTTTTGAATTATTTTAGAGACAAAAGCTATTAATTAGTTTTGTCTATATTTTTTATTTTCAGAATTACCAACTAACTTTATCATTTTCCTTTTTTATTCCATTAATTCATAGTTATTACCTCCCTATAATAACACTTCACCAGTTTTCATCTTTTTCTACAACTTATTTTCCACCGTTGGATTGATTTGTCTACTTAATTCTTTGTATACTTAAATCTTAGCTATTCATATTATGGCATAGTACTATTTTGTTGTATCCATTAACCTTAGGTTAGAAAATGTAATAATTTTTAATATAACATAAACATGTCGTATTCTTAATTAGGTTATATTAATATATATAATATAATATTTCTATAATCAATTTATTATTAAGAAAAACTAACTTAGAATTTCTAAGTTAAAACAGAGAATAACTATTGTAGTGCCCAAAATTCTCACAAATGTATCTGACCAATAATAAACAAATTTTCCATGACATTTTAATAAATCCATATTCTTAGAAGTTAATGCTAAAATAGTTTTTAGATCTAAAAGGAAACTGGTGTGCTTATGTTTAATCGATTTGATTTTTCATAAATAAGACTCTAGTTTTAGTATAGTAATTTAAACAATTTCTAGTGTTTTGATCTGCATAATTCACATATCTAGAATATTCGAATTCTACATTTATAAATAGATATTTTATTCTAGTTAATAGATGTATAGGTTATTGGTCTCAAGATAGGTGTGTATTTAGCTGTTTACGTGTTATTTAAAAATAATAACAATAATAATTTTGTGAATATCTAGAACAACATGCCTGTACATATTTATTCTTGTTGTGCGGTCTAAAATCCTATGTCAGGTCACATAAGTTGCATGCGACCTCATCCGAAAGGGTTGCATGCGACCTCCACTGCATAAGTTATGTGCGACCTCCTCCGAATAGGTTATCTGCGACCCGAAAGAAAATGAGACTAATCTCTGCTTTGTCAAATTGGTAACCTACAAGTTTCTCTTTCAAGTTCAACCAGTTACCCAATTTAAGTGATTACCTAATTATATTGTAACTCAAATTGTATTACCCGATTGTATAGTTACCGATTTTCACAATTAGGAATATTGAGTTACCCTCATTTATATAAAGGAAGCTCAATGTTTCGATGAGGAGGACTTTTCGAAGGGGGAGATAGAGATTATTTTTTTTTTCGAATCTAGAGAAGCTAAGGAATTCTGAAGACTGTTTTCTTCTTCTTTCCAAATAACACATTGTAATTTTGAGTTCTTGTAATTCTCCAGAAAATAGTGAAAAATAGTGGACGTAAGCTCATCTTTTTCGAGGCTGAACCACTATAAAATCTTTGCCTCTTTTATTTTTTTTGATTAATAACCCAATTCACACAAGTCACATCTGATAATTTTTTCTAAATTTATTGTTGACAAAACCTCCATCAACAATTAGTGCTAGAAGGAGGGCTATTCCGTCCAAAACAGTTTGTCAAATTTCACTTTTTTAATAATGGCAAACACCAGAAACACTACCAGAGTCACCGGAACTAGTCAAAACTAACCCCAAAGCACTGTTGCTACATAGGCAGACCCTGCTTAGGATCAGCCTACCATGACTGCATTAGAAAACCTTGCTTAGAGACAGGATCACTTGGAGGAGACACTAGTGAACCTTCAGCAAATCACTAACCAGATCAATGACACTCTACGACGACTTACTGAAAGACAGATGGTGACCCTACCACAGCACAAACGTCCTAAAGAACATCCTGCTCAACTACCTGAGAAGGGAATACAGATTCTAGAGACAAGGAGACGCGACCAGCCAAGAACCCAGCAAAAGCATTATGAAGATCGCATCTCCAAAGGAAAAGGCAAAGTCGCAAACTTGCCTCCAGAATCTAGTATAGAGAGTTCAAGTACTAACCATGATTGTGGACAACCTTCTCGCAAATCCACTAATAGTCAAGATTGCTTGAGCAACGAATGAAAATGACCATCAAGAAGCATCTTTGAAAGAATCAGCAGAGAGTCGAGACAAGATCCTACAGACCTAAGACAATACTTGGAGTGGCGACGTAGCCATGAATGATCCGTATAGCATCATAATGACCAAAGCCGGTCTCGTCGCACTATTTCGCTAGATTCCTCTCACAGATTGCAGGAGACTCTACCTGACCAACCCGCCATACATTGAGATAACGATCAAAGGCCGCCCTTGCCACCAGCAAGAGATAATGCTCTCCCTCCCAACATCAATGTTCACAATTTAAGGATCGCATTAGATGCATTTGTTGGTTAAGACGATGAGCTCACTGATGGATATCGTCAATCGCCATTCAGCGAGGAAGCTGGAGCTGCTGCCCTACCTACTGGATTCAGACTTCCCACTATAAACACTTTTGATGGGAAAACTAATCCACAGGATCATATGGATCACTTCAGTGACTTGATGGAACTCCATCGTGTCAATGATCATACATGCTACAGATGTTTTGCTGTAACTCTCTCAGGAGCAGCAAAGAAGTGATTCTGAGGACTCAAATCTGGCTCAATCTCGTCCTGGCAACAACTTCAGACGGCGTTCTTTAGACAATTCCAAGCTGCAAAGAATTTCACTACTCCACTTGTTAGCTTGTCTACAATTCGGCAAGGTCCAGAGGAAACTCTACGATCTTATCTCAATCGATTCACCTCAGAGTTAGCAAAGGTCAATAACTCACCTGAAGGAGGAGTTTTAACTCTCATGATGGCTGGGGTATGACCAGAAACTAAACTCTGGGAGGAATTACTTGAGCAAGAATATAGAACTCTAGAAGGCTTCTGAAGAAGGGTTGGTCGGCATCTGAGGGTAGAATCTTCGCGTGAAAATCTTTAAAAGACAAAGAAAGAAGGAAGGAAAGATGCAACTAAAGATGCGATCATAACCAGCAATAACGGTAATAAGAAAAATAAAAGGAGTAATGAACAGTTGACGGAGAATCAGCCTAAACCCAAAAAGCAGGAGATTTCAAGAGCTCCAATGCGGTTCAACAATCACACTGAGTTAAATGCGCCCATAGATCATATCTATGCGGTCACAAACCAGAAGGAGTGATACCATCAACCGGAACCAATGAAGTGGGACAGGGCAAAGCGCAACCCCAACAAGTTCTGCCGGTATCACAATGATATTGGACATAATACCAATAATTGCTATGCCCTGAGGGATGTAATTGAAAGACTGATTCAAGAGGGGCGACTGCGGTAGTACACCAGGTAGAATGACGAAAGGTGAGAAGAAAACTAACAGCGACCTCCAGAAATTCAACGCGAAGTCCGAACTATCTTTAGAGGACCACATATTGGCGGAGATTCAAAAAGGGCTCAAGACAGGTATGCACGAGAAGCTCGACAATAGCCATTAACTAACGTCATGCATCTTGAGCAGCGACCATGCAAGCTTCAACGAGTACCGGACATGGACATTACCTTCATAGAACAGGACGCAAGGGAAGTCCATTATCCGCATAATGATGTATTGGTCATAAAAATTAATTATGGAAGCACAAAGTTGTGGCGAGTATTGGTTGATAACGGGAATGCTGTGGACATCCTGTACTACGTCGCCTTTAAGAAGATGGGGTTGAATGAGAGCAACTTGAAGCCTACCATCACTCCACTCTATGGTTTCACTGGTGACAGCCTGATGCCTATAGGCATGATTGAATTAATGGTCAACGTTGGAACCTATCCAAGGGTTTCAATGATAATGACCCAATTTTTGGTGGTAGATTGCCCCTCTGCATTCAATGCTATGCTGGGAAGACTGATACTGAGGGAACTTCGAGCCGTCACTTCAATCTACCATTTCACTATGAAATTCCCGACCCAACACGGGGTAGGCGAGGTGCGAGGAAACCAATATGATGCGAGGACTTGTTATAACAACTCGTTGAAACTCGCAGCAAAGGATGTGACGCCTCGCACAATGATGGTCCAGCTACTAGAGGAAGCGTCAGTCGAAGCATCGAGCAAAGCGTCAGTCGAAGCTTCAGTTGAGTCGTCGGACAAAGCGTCAGTCGAAGCTTCAGTTGAGTCATCAGACAAAGCGCCAGTCAAACCGTCAGTTAAAGCATCAATCGAAATGACCAGCGAAGACTTTGATCCTCGGGGAATAGACGAAGAGGTCAGAACTNCATGTCTTCTAAGACTTTAAAGATTGGAATGAAGATTCAAGAGTCTGTGCGAGCATCGTTGGTCGCTTTTCTAAAATCTAACTTGGATGTCTTCGCGTGGCGACATTCGGACATGGTATGGATCGATTCGGGGATCATATACCACTGTTTTAACATAGATCCGACAAAGAAGCCTGTATGGCAAAAAAGAAGAGCTATGAATCCAGAGCGCTACGTCGCGTTAAAAGAAGAGGAGGAGAAGCTGCTCGAAATTGGATTTATAAGAGAATCTTTTTACCCTGACTGGCTTGCAAACCCAGTTTTGGTGAAGAAACCCAATGGGAAGTGGAGAACGTGTATCGATTCCACCGATCTCAATGAAGCATGCCCGAAGGACAGCTTCCCTCTTCCGAGAATCAACCAGCTTGTAGATGCGACATCGGGGCATGAACTCTTAAGTTTCATGGACGCATATTCTGGGTATAATCAAATCCCCATATACGAGCTAGATGAGGAGCATACCTTGGTCATCACAGATCAAGGATTATACTGCTATAAAAAGATGCCCTTCGGACTTGTCAACACAGGAGCGACCTACCAGCATCTTGTCAATATGATGTTTGCAAAACAAATTGGTAAGACAATGGAGGTATACGTCGACGACATGTTGGTGAAGTCGGAGAAAGCCGAAGATCACATCAAGTACCTTGATGAGATGTTCAAGATTCTCCAGAAATATCAAATGAAGCTGAATCCCCAGAAGTGTGCGTTCGGGGTAGGATCTGGAAAATTTTTGGGTTTTATGGTCAATCAGCGAGGTATTGAAACAAACCCTCAGAAGATACAAGCGTTGATTGATATGCAATCTCCTCATAAACCCAAGGATGTGTAGAGCCTAGCAGGAAGAGTAGCTGCACTGAGTCGGTTTGTATCCAGATCAATTGATAAATGCCAACCTTTCTTTGAAGTATTGAAAGGATCAAAGAGGTTCGAATGGACGAAAGAATGCGAGCAGGCATTTCAAGAGTTGAAAAAGCACTTAGGTTCTCCTCCACTCTTGTTGAAGCCAAACCTAGGAGAAGAATTATGCTTATATATCACTGTTTCCAAATATGCAACGAGTGCTGAATTAATTTGCGAGGAGGAAAATATACAGCGACCTATCTATTATGTAAGTAAAAGATTACTTGATGCCGAAACTAGGTATCCAGAGATGGAGAAATTGGTGTTAGTGCTCGTTATCGCATCAAGAAAGCTTCGACCTTACTTTCATGCTCACTCCATCACGGTTTTTATGAATTTCCCATTGAAACAGGTTCTACAAAAACCTGAGGCATCAGGATGGCTGCTTAAATAGGCTGTTGAATTGAGTCAATTTGACATCAATTTTCAACCTCGTATTGCCATAAAGGGTCAGACCCTCGCAGATTTTATTGCAGAATTTACATATGATGTCGATCTTCCCACAGGAGTACTCGAAAAACCTGCTTCAGATACATCAAGGTTGTGGAAACTATATGTTGATGGGTCATCGAATGAAAATGGAGCAAGTGCGGGCCTAGTTTTAATCAGTCCTTAAGGGCACAACATTCATTGTGCGCTTTGCTTTAAGTTCCCAGTGTCGAATAATGAGGTTGAATATGAAGCACTGATAGCTGGGCTAAAGCTTGCACAGGAAATGAAGGCCGAGATGATTCAAGTGTACAACAACTGCCAGCTGGTTGTTTCTTAGGTTAAGGGCAATTACCAAGCAAGAGGGGAGAGAATGAGGGCCTATTTGCAGAAGGTACAACAATTGTTCGTAACATTCACCGCTTATAACATTCAGCTTCTTCCTCACATTGAAAATACCCGGGCGGATGCACTTGCTAAGCTCACTTCAACGAAAGATGCAGAGTTGTTGAAGGTTGTTCCTGTTGAATTTCTTGTATCGCCAAGCATCGAGGTGGAATCCCAAGTAACTATGCTAGTTGACAAAAAACCATCGTGGATGGATCCTATAATGCGATATATACAAAATGGCGATCTTCCTGATAGGAAAGACGATGCAAAGTGACTCTGCATAAAGGCAGCCCGCTATATCATCCATGATGAGAAGCTTTATCGAAGGAGTTTTAGCTTGCCATTATTATTATGTGTCAATGATGAAAAAGCACGCTATATTATGAGGGAAATTCATGAAAGAATATATGGAAATCATTCTGGGGGGCAAGCACTTGCAAACAAGATTCTTCGACAAGGGTATTTTTGGCCGACTATGAAGAAGGATACATTGGAATTTGCAAGGAGGTGTGATGAATGTCAATGATTTGCGACTACTCCTAGAAAACCACATGTTCCTTTAACTACAATGACTAGTCTATGGCCATTTGCTGTTTGGGGAATTGATATTATCAGGATGCTTCCATTAGCATGAGGTGGTTTGAAGTATGCGGTGGTCGCAGTCGATTATTTCACAAAATGGGCAGAAGCTGAGGCCTTAAGCACCATTTCCACAAAGAAGATGATAGATTTTGTTTACAAATCTATAATCTGCCATTATGGTATACCGCATACTATAATTTCTGATAATGGGAAACAATTCGACTGTGATGAGTTCCTTGACTTCTATGATAACTTGGGCATCAAGAAGAGTTTCTTTGCTGTTGTTCATCCGCAAGCTATTGGGCAGGTCGAAGTGCTAAACAAAATACTTAAACAGAATATAAAGACAAAGCTGGAGGAGCATAAAAGAGCTTGGCCAGAAGTACTTCCAGAAGTTTTATGGGCTTATCACACCACTCAACGAACCACTACTAGAGAGAGTCCATTCTCTTTAGCTTATGGATATGAAGCAATGATCCCAGTTGAAATTGGTGCGGGCTCTCTACGGCGATCTGTTTATGAGCAAAATCAGAATGATGTATTACTGATAATTGAACTCGATTTTTTAGAAGAACGGTGTGAACAATCTTAACTTCGAATTGCATCATATCAATAGCGCACTACTTGACATTATAACTCCAAAGCCAAAAGTAGACATTTTGAAGTTTGTGTTCTTGTCTTTCGAAGAGTTCTACCTAATAATAAAAAGCATGGTGCTGGCGTATTTGGACCTTCCTGGGAAGGTCCTTATGTTATTGATAACATCATTCGACCTGGGACATACAACCTAGCTCGCATCGGTGGACCAAAGATCGAACATGCTTGGAATATAGAACAACTTCGTCGTTATTATTAATGAATCTTCATGTTTATCTTCCATGTGATTTCAACTGTTTCCTGTATCTTCATTATTTCATCATCCGATGTCGTTCGTCAATAATATTTCTTCGGCTATTACTTCAACTTCATTTGGTTCATCTCTTATAGTTTTATAGCAGTTTTCGAACACCATAAAACTCGGGGGGTAGTGGGATCAGAATATTATCTCCTACTTATTTCCTAAGGGACTATGCAAAACGTCTATTTAGAGGAGACGGAGTTTTAGATCATCAAAGTATCTGAAATTCCTTAAAATCCTAGGATTTTCTCCTCGCTTCATGCCTTAGCATGTCGTATTATGCAATTTCCTTCCTCGAACAAAAAATTAACTAAGCCAAACATTCATTGTTCGATATGATATATTGCTATATCCTATTTTGCCATAGAACTTTTGAAAAACAGTTTGAGTTTGTATCACTCGTATTTGCTGTTTTCTTAAGCGACCTAACCTATCCTAATACTTAAAACTCGTTTTAAGTTAGTTGGATTCAAATCGCAAAAAGCGTGCTGATCAGTCACGTAGTGATTGACTACTTAGTTAAAATTAGTGTTGTGTTTTCATTATTTTGCAGGAATCTGACAGGGAAAAAATAATATTCATTAAAGAATTTTGGCACTCGTACATAAGCAGAGAGGAAGGGGGACCAAGCCTGCATTGTTCTAAAAGTAATTAAAAAAAATATACAAGTTTTACTATGCGGAAGTGCTCGTGCTGCCATCCGCAGTTTTGGCAGTGTCCTCCCTCCAACTCTGGACAAGCTCGACCACGTCCTCACCAAGGATGGAGAAGTCAAAGTCTGGATACTCGCAGAAGATGTTAAAAAAGATGGTCGACGAGGCAATGTCACTAGCTTTATCTTCGAGCTCTTTGACTTCAGTCGCCTTGAACTCTCTGATAGCTTTGTGGACTGCCTCTGTTGTCGCCTCCCTCAAGCGATCCGGATGCTCAGAGATGGTTTTCTCGAGCTCTTTGACTTTCTCCTCGAGGTTCTCCTTCTCGAGGTTCTCCTTGGCCAGGCCTTCAAGCAGTTGCTGCCTCTCCAAGTCAAAGGGTTTTTTCTTCTCTTCCTGAGCTTTCTCTGAGTTCTCGAATGCTTGGGATATCTCTTCGACTTTTTCGGCCTTCTCCAAGTATTCAAGGATTGGGTCGTGCATCAGGACAGCAGTAGCCGCGGTCTGAAAATATAACCATTAATACCAAGAAATAATACATTTGAGGAGAGGATAAAAAGGTACTTATATTGGCCAACATCCTCATCGTAGAACCAAAAGCGACCTTGGCAGATCGTCGCTTCATCCACTCCCAACCCTCCTCGGAAGTGAAGCGATCAATGAAGGCTGTGCTCATACCAGCCTTCTCTGGTAATTTATTGAGGAGCGCAAAGAGTTCCTCATCCTTATTTGCCAGGATCAGTTTCGAAGAGGTGGCAGCCTCTTTGGGTAGTTTAGAGTGGCTTGATGTCTGAGGCTGTGGAGGAGGCGAGCTTGCCGGGATGTCCTCGAAGGCAACTTCTCATTTTTTAGAGTTGTTGACCTTCTCTTTCCCTTTTGATGACGGATTGCTCTCGGGTGTCTTAGATTTTGCCATGGACCCGAGAGTGGAGGATGGTGCTCGCAGGCCGCTACCGATAACTATCTCTGTACAGATATGTCAGTGATCAAGGTGATATAATACCATGATAATTAGAAAATGTATATATGATTACCTTCTTCTTGTGGAGGAGCTGGTTGAGGAGCTGGAGGTGATGTTGTTTCTCGAGAGGAAGGTTCCAAAGCTGGAGGGGTGGCAGGTGTTTTTTGTTTCCTAAGTCTGGAAGACGAGGCATCTGTATCGTCTTTTTCCTTGGCTTCTTTTTCTTCAAGCTCGAAGGTCTGGACGAACGGACAGGGGGATCAAGGAACGCAGCTCCCTTTGGAAGCAGATCGCAAGCAACTAGATTCCTGGAAGTTCCAAGTACCTTTCAATCAAATTTCTCGATTGGAAGGTCGTTGATTTTGTACATCCTTGCGAGTTGTTCCCTACAAAGTACGGGCCGTTCCCTATTGTCTGCAATGACATGCGAGTGCGATCAGGATAAAAATAACAAAAAAGAACAAGGTGATAAATTAGAAAACTACTTACCGGGATTTTGAAAGAAGCCGTTATCCATATAGTCAAAGTGGAAAAATGGATTTTTCCATTTTCCCATGTTGTTACGAATCCTGTAGATTGTTTTTATTGCCTGGTTCGACCATTTGCTCGCATAAAAGAAGCTAAGATTTGACGGGTTTGATTTCACTTGGTAAAACCAAGCGAACTCTTCAGGAGAAAGGGCGTCTAAACCTAGTTTGTGGTAAAGTATGTACAAACCTACCATGTATCTATATGTGTTAGGAGTCAATTGGAAAGGGACGACCCCATAGTAGTTGATAATTGATTTTATGTACGGATGAAGTGGGAGGTGGACACTGCACTTGAGAACTGCTTCAGAAAAAGAAGCAATTTCGTGTGGTGGTGTGTGTGGTTAGTTGAATTCCATGGACAGGCGAAGAGGGATGACAATCTTATAGCTGCACACAATTTTGCTTAGCTTGTTTGATGTGCAGCTCGTCCATATGTTGGTACATGACCAGTTCCCCTCTATGTATTGATATTCTGATGAAAAGGCAGGGACATCCCTGATATGTCAAGGCCACTCGTCCTGAGGGAGGTCGCCTATGCGAGGACTATTTTGCCTGACCCCTGTTATCTCTACCTCGGGTTCTGGTTCAAGGTAGTCTTCGAGGTTTATGGAGCTAACACTGGAGTCAAATTCTCCAGAAAATGCATTCCCTTCCCTAAAATCCTCACTACTAGACATCTGAAAAGAAATATAGATAGATTTAGTCCTATACGAGCATCAAGGATTTTCACTATGTGCTAGTAAATTTCGGGGGTTCACCCTAGGATTGTACTAATAGGCAAGCTCATCGAATTTTTTCTAATTGGTCTACGGATTCATAAAAATTGCTCGAGCAGTTCGTCAAAAAATAAGTAAATAGGGTATCAGACCCTAAAAACTCTTTTCATGAGTTTATCTTTGACCATTATCTAGTAAGAGTCTATTCTATGAACCGGTAAAGGGGGATCTAAAAAATTTCCATTCTACTTCGTTCGAATATGGGATGTGTTTCTATTCCTAGAAATTGAAACTGTAAGTTTTTCCGAGAACAGACAAAGAACAATAGGAGAGAAGGAATGAATTAACCTTTCTTCGAAAGCGGAGGGATTGAGATATGGTCTGAACTCTGTCGGAGAAGATACTGGAATTGTGTGAGCTGAAAAACGAAACGGCGCTGTAGGGTTTGCTCTGAAATACTTCGAGATTTTAGAAAGATCGAAAACGAGTCTGTAATGAAGCAAAAGCGAATTGATTTCTGATATTTATTCCTTGAGCATTGCTAAATCACAGCCGTAGATCAAGGTATTTGATTTTCAGATCTAAAGGCTGAAGTTCACGCGGGATTTGATTTTTTCCGAAATTAAATCAGTATCTTTCGAAATTTGAAAAGATTCAGTTTAAAAATGACAGTTGGCATCATCAATATCCGTAAGCCTCCTCGAGTTCTGCTATTTTTCTTAGAAAAGGCGACACGTGTTTTCATCTGTCAGAAAAAGGTGCGCATGATCTTGAGAAAGGTGAGATTTGAGATCTGGCGACTCTTCACGGATCTCAAGTCTAGGCCGTGACATCGCATTTTTTAAGTTTGCACTCACTTATATTAAAAGGAAGCTCCATTTTGTCCTAAAGAACTAATGGAGCTAGGGTGGCAATTGTTCTGCGGTCAAAAATCCTATGTCAGGTCGCAGAAGTTGCATGCGACCTCATCCAAAAGGGTTGCATGCGACCTCCACCACATAAGTTATGTGCGACCTCCTCCGAATAGGTTATGTGCGACCTCCATCGCAGGAGTTATGTGCGACCTCCTCCGAATAGGTTGTGGTGCCCAAGATTCTCATATGCATATTAAGCTAATAATAAATACGTTCTAATTGCATATTAGGCATCTAGAAGTCGTTAATACTAGTTTTGTAGTAACATACTCATTCATTATGTTATGTGCATTTACATACATGTTACTACACTAATGATTGTTGAACTGTCCCAATGCAGTGTAAAGGTTCAATATCCTTAGAGAGAGAGCTCGGTGTGCTAAAAGAATAAAGAATATAATTATGAAAGCAATACTATGTGCACATGTATTGAGACCGTACTTATTGATAACTTAGTCAAATGGTAGTTTTTCGGTAAAATGCATCTTTCATGCTTTTCAGAACCAAATTCACTGTGCATTTAGCCCATCAAATAGCTTTAATTTAATGTTGAGTACTTATTCTAGCATTTTCAAAAATGTTCATTCCAGGTAAGCACAAGATGACAGTCATTATACTGAACTGTGTTTAATTACACTAAGCTAGCTTAGATTCAGCTTAATCACGTAAT